>RJWM01012751.1:0-55556 GCA_004363535.1 Dasyprocta punctata
CCTAGGCAATCACTAATCTATTTTCTATTTGGCTATTCTGAACAGTTTACATAAGTAGAATTTCATGATATATGTTTTATAACTGAATTCTTTCTCAGTATATTATTTTAAAGATCCATCCATGTAGTAACATATATTAGTGTTTCGTATTTATTTTTGATTGAATAATATATCATTAAATAGATAATATCACATTTCATTTATTCATTCCTCAGTTGATGGAAATATAGGCTGCTTCTATCCTTTCACTACTATATGAGGGCATATTTTCCACTTCCCTTAGCATAAATCCAAAAGTAGAGATCTTGGGCCAAATGCACATTTAACTTTTTGAGGAACTAACACACTGCTTTCCACAGTAGCTGTGCTATTTTACATTCCCAGCAGCAGTGCTATAAGGGTTTTGTATTGTTTTGTCAACATTTGTTATGACCTTAAATCATAATAATAGCCACCCTAATGAACGTGAAGTGGTATCTCATTGTGGTTTTGATTTGCATTATTCTAATCACTAAAATATTAGACATCTTTTCGTGTGCCTATTTGCCATTAGTGCATATACTTTTTTCAGAGAAGTTTATATCTCTACATTTTTGCACATTTTTAAGTGGATTGGTTATCTTTTTATTATTGAATTGTAGGAGATTTCTCTATTTTCTAAGTATGATCTCTTTTCAGATACACTTCAAAATTAATTTCTCTCATTTTAAAGGTGATGTTTTAATTTTTTTCTTAGCATCTTTTCAAACACCAAAGTTTTCAGTTTTAATAAAGTCCACTTACTCAATGTTTATCTTTTTCTTTTGATTCTCATGCTTTTGGTGACATTTAGGAAACCATTGCCAAATCCCAGGTCACAAACATTTATTCTTGTTTTCTTAAGAGTTGCATAGTTATATCTTTGACATTTACTTCCTTGATATAGTTTGAGTTGATTTTTTTAAATGTGTGAAATATTCTTTTTCCTGTGGCTTTCCAGTTATTGCAGAACTATTTATGGAGAAGATGTCTTTCTACTTTGAGTGGTTTAGCACCCTTACTGAAAATCAGTTGGCCATATCTTATGGATTTATTTCTAAACCCTCAATTAGATAGATGATAGATAGATATATAGATAGATTGACAGATACATAGATAGATAATGAGTACTAACTACATTGTTTTGATTACTATTGTTCTGTACTAACTTCAGAAATTGAGAAGTGCAAGTCCTCCAATTTTGTTCTTTTACAAAATTGCTTTGGCTGATCTATGTTCCTTCAGATTACATACATATTTTAGGATAGCATCTATAAAAAAAGATAGGCTGGGGCTCTGGTAGGGTTAGTATTGAATGTATACATTAATCTAGGAATTTTTTCCATAGTACTAATAGTAGGTATTCCAAATCATGAGCACAGGAATGTATTTCTGTGTACTTAGATCTTTACAAGTATTGTAATTAATGTCATGGTGAATGAGAATTTTTTATTGTTTGTTGCCAGAATGTAGAAATACAATTGTGATGTTTGACTCTTGCATTCCACAACCTGGATGGAGTTGTCCATTAATTGTAATAGTGTTTTAGTGAATTCTTTAGGATTATTCATCTACACAATAATGTAACTTCACAGAGAGGTAGTTTCACTTCTAACAATGCTTTTCTTTTTAAGAAGACAATTATGTGTAATACTTTAAGTTTTAAATTATACAGCTGAATGTACTATAACCAGATGTAAAAATTTAAATGGATCTTTCATCTTGATGAAAATCTAATTTTCACTAATATACAATTAACTTTGATAAAACATTCCTTTTCTCTACTTTTTACTTTCTGTTATTTAACCTACCTTGCTCAGACTGTTTGCTTTCTTTGACTACTTTCTCAGAGCAAAACTACTTACTTATCTACTAACATAAGAGGCTACAAAAAAAGTGTATTATTTAACAAATCACAGCGTCAGTAAGTAGCCTTTGATTCAATAAAATAAACAAATTTATTTACAAAATTATTTTACATGACAAAGTCAGAGAACCATTGTCACATTACAGAGCATTAAAATTCACAGTAATATAAATGATATAACAGACCACTTGTCTGCAAAAGCCACTTATATCCTTAATGTATATGCCCCCACATTGTAAAATGTACACGCTTGCTGTATATAGCTACTTTTCTCCTCTACATAGAAAACTGCTCCTGAAATTACTATGCAACACATTTAAACTACCAGCATTTGGCACAAGTCTGATAACAAAGTAATAAAAATTAGTCAAGAATTATATAATGATTCTGGAAATACCATGAACCTTTCAATGTGTCTCTTTGTTTGTACTTAAAATCCATCCATCATCCACATACAGTTGTCTTCATTAGAACTGTGCTCCAGAAACACACATTATGCAGCTCAGATGGCAGGTTAGTGCGTTACCATGGAAGGGGACTGAGTACAGGGGCAACCTCTTGACCCCTGCCTATTGCATCCAGGACCAAAGTCTGCTACATGGACTAGGACCTTGAAGTTTCTTGTTTCTCCATGAAAGTGTCTTTTAAAGAACTTCCTCCAAGGTATAGCTGAGAGAGAGACAGACAAAGAAAAAGAGTCTGAAGACAGAGCACAAAAGGTGCTACTCTTAAGCAAACATTAAATCCCTCACCAGAAAAAAATAGATTAATCTGCAATACAGCATCAGCTTTGATTTTAGATATTTTGCAGTATGTGTTTCTATAAGGGCAATGTATATTATACTAGGAAAGGCTTAAGCAATTAGTCTTCTACCCTGGCTGGTTGCATTTCATATTTTTAACAATTACCCACTCACATTTTTTAAGACGAAGTGTAAAATATTATAAAAACAGTTATCGAAAGTATATTAAAATTTGGCAGTGTTGATAGTCTAAGTTATCATTAATTCATAATACAGAAAACCACAAGAATGCTTACTTGCCAGTGACTTATCCGAACATGCCTTCTTAAATGATGGTTAAATCTTGTTTATTTTAATCTCAATGAAGCGCTGAAACACCCGTATTAGTAAAAAAGCAAGAAAATCCATCCAGAATGGACTCCAAGGACTCCACCTTGATTGCTGGACTTGAATATTGGATCTATCCTTCTGTGTCATCCTAGGAAAAGCACAGTATTTTCCCAAGCATGATCTCTTATCTATAAACTGGGAGTAGTAAAAGTCCTTACCTTATGTGATGTTTTTTAAAAAGTTAAATGAGAAAGTACACAGTGTTTGACACACAGCAAGTTCTCAAATAGACTAAATTCTATTCCTATTCCTAGCCTTTTTACCTGAAAATACTAATAATTTTTATGCATTATACTCAGTACTTTTAATTAGAATTGAGATCTAATAGGTTTATACTATAAATTCCTCACTTATAGCACATTCATTGATAATGCTTATTACTGATATTATTCATTAATTCATAATACAGAAAACCACAAGAATGCTTATTTACTAGTGACTTATCCAAACATTGAATTTAGTATATAAACACATACGTGCATGTATATATATATATATATATATATATATATATATATATATATGATTTCCAAACTTTTCTAAAGCCATGTGGTTTATTGACTCCTTTAGTTGCAGAAAGGCAGTACTTTCTGGATTGCAGCTGAGAAGATAACCATCACAGCCTGTGTTGAGCTTTATGCTTACACAAAATTTAACAGCTGCTATTATGCCTAGGCTGTGTCTTTTCAGAACCACTTGGTATACACAAGGTGAGATATGACAATCCCACATCGCCTATCACCTAGAGAACTCAACATAATACCTTTAAGATAATAGGAGTTCAAAAGGATTGGGTGAACAAAAATTACATCTCCTGATGAAAGGTAAGTGTTTCTGACTCTGGCAAGGAATATGTCCCACTGAATATGCTATAAACCAATATAAAATGCTTCACATTGTTTTAATATATTGCTATTAGTTACATATTGCCCAGTAGTACTTATATAATTTATAAGTAATATGTAAATTATGGGAGTGTTTCAAATGATGTTGTATTAGTAAGGTTGATTTTAAAAGATGTAAGACTAGATTTTCCTTACCTTCTAGTCTCTGTATTTTTTAAAATCAACCTTATTTATTCTTTGTTCTTGTATCTACCTTTTGATCTGTCCATCTTTTCTTTTTCTTTCTTTCTTTTTTTTTCTTGAAATTACTCTCACCCAAAAATATTTTTGGTTAACATTCAGACAGGATGGAAGAAAGGCGCGCAGAATGTATGAGTGATTATCAGGAGATATAAAATACACTGTAATGCATTTGTAGGCATCCAACTTTCCAAGCCTAACTGAAATTCTGCTTATCATACTCTTAGTATGTATTTGAAATATTTCACAATTTTTAGTAGGAGAACTTGTCTTGGTGCATAGTTTTTATCTCTCTTGTTGAATAAAAAATAATCACCTTTTCATGAAACCATCAGCAGGATTTGTAGGGGTATTGGGTTTGGTTGGGTTCATAGCTGCCTTTGCATGTGGATGGTCCCAAAACCCTGATTCATGCACCTAGAAGCTTTCTTGTTACTAATTTTCTATCACAGATATTGTGATTGGACTCTGAAAAGCTAATCTTCCTTTGCAAACATGAAATGTCAATATATTTTAAGTTCAATAAAGATTATATAATATATGCAACCAGTATTTTATAAATATACATGAAATGAAAGTTGAAAAAGATGAGATTAAATGCAATCCATGCTTCAAGTAAGTATTGTTAGTTACCAGTAGTTGAGATGATTTTGCTCTCATTGATGTTAGTATTTTATTAAGAGTAATGTGATTTTTTTAAGAACTTGATTTAACCCTTGTGATACAGCAAATGAAAGTTGTGTGTAAATTCACTATATGTTGTTTTAAATGACTATCATAACTGAAAAAAAAATTCTTCACAAGTTGCATAGATTCACACGAGAGAGGTATAATGTAGGCTTTGCTTACTTAATTGCAACAGCATCTTTCAATCTCATCTGCCAATTATATAAAGCATTTCTCTTGCCATCCAGCAAATAAATCTATCTTTCCTGAGAACAGTTATTCTTTCACACTAATTAGAAGATACTGTGCAGCTTTTTCTAGTGGAGATCTCACTTCTTCTGATCCAGTACTTCCTCTTTTATCCTCTCATAGTAGAGAGTGTGGCTGCCTTCAAGGTCTTGGTTTTTCTTTTTCCTTTTTTTTTTTTTTTTGTACCTGGAATCAAACTCAGGACCTTGTGCTTTCCAGACAGGTGCTGTGTCCTCAGCTCTTGGTTTGTTCAAAAAGAAGTAAATAAATGATTCGCTAAGTGGGCTGAAACTATGTACATATATACATATGTATATCAAAGTTTGTCAAAATAATGAATGAAAATCGACATTTATTAATTAATTTCTGTCTCAACAAAAATGAAAACTCACAGGAAATTTTAAAATGAGTTCTTCCAATTTAGCAGTTAGAAATACATTACAGTAAGAGAGAAAAAGGGGGGAAAGGGGGAGAAAGAGAGATAGAAAAAGAAAAAAAAGATCTTTTATGCTATGCAGAAGGATTATTTACAACATTACATGCAGGAGGGATGGGTAATAAAGATAGAGGCCATATCTGTCTCCCTCCTGAGTACTCCATTTAAAATCTGATCCTTACTTGGTTTCCAAACCCAGCAGTTGAAACCAACCATGATGAATGGAGTGTAATAATTGTTTGATACGCTTCATATGGTACCTTTCAGAATCACATATTATCTGGAGCGTCATTTATGAGAGGAAAGGAATGTGCTGTAGCCAAACCCTTCTCAGTCTCCTGAGGTGGCTGCATAGTGAAAAAGAGTCACGAAATCAAATGTAAGCCATTTAACAGTCATCTAAAAACACAGCTTAAGGACTGTCTTCCTTTCTGTGTGCAACTCTATTTATTGCCCAAAAACTTAATCTTAAAAGGAATTTAATGGGTTATTCCTACTGGCTCTTGTGATTTTTACAGTTGGAAGAGATAAAGTGGATCCTCTCAGTTCACAGTATGAGCATAATTCTGGCAATTTCTGTATTTCTCCTTGAACATTAGTCTTATTTACTGAAAACTGAGATGTTAACTTTAATAAAACAAAAGGCTAAAGGAATAAGACGCAGGGATCAAGATCTATGATGCAATGACTACTTGGTTTCTTAATAATATAAAAATATACAAATGGCCACTTAGCATGTAACAAAAGAACTAGGAGCACAGCTCTTATCCCCGAGCTAGGAGAAAGCTCGCTGAGCAGTACAGATAAGGGAACAGGTGCAAAGCATTTAGGTTATTTGACCCAATTGTGGAGCTTATTAATGGAAAGGCAGGTGTTCTAATGTAGATTTCCTCACTCTGAAACCAAAATTCTTTCCATGCCCTTTACTGTTTTCCCCACATGGAGGATAGCTACCAATAGGGGACTAGGTTCAGTTTAAGTATGGACATCTCTACTTTTTTATGTGGGCCCAACAGTCAGGTAGAGGGTATCTAATAGGTCATATTAGGAAGGAAAATACCTTGTAGTCTGGAGAGGCCCCCTCACTCTCATAGGGCCTATGATTACTCAGCTGCACAATTGCTGTTATCACACAGTACTTAATTAAATTGTGTTTGAAGGAAACATTAGTAACTTTTTTTCAGGGTAGTTTAAAGTTTTTGATATTCCAATCCTTATACCTCCACAGTAGTGATCCTCCATCCAGGCCACCATAGTGGAGTCAACAAAAGAATTCTCTCTCTCTCTCTCTCTTTTTTTTTTTTTTTTTATGGTACCCAGGATCAAACTCAGAACCTCACACTTGCCAGGCGGGCGCTTATACTGCCGAGCTAAATCCCCAGGCAAAACTCTTGAAAATACAAGAGTGTTAGGTGCCATCTTAGGACAGAAAAATAAGAATTACTAGGAAGTGGGCCTAGAGCGGTCCTCACCACTTTAACAATGTCCTGACAAGCAAGAGGCCACATACAGAATGTGGTCCTCTAAGGTGCTAATGGAAGTGAAGTATTCCTGTCACCTAGAGATGTCACAATCATCTTAACATGGTAACACAATGTGTATGTGGTGACCCTCGCATCAACAAACATACTGCACTGCCACTTGTTTAAAAATATCACAATACAGTTATGCACGCTACGTAGTATCTGATAATGATACTAAACAACTACGCTGCTGGTTTCTGTGTTTATGATATTTTTATCTTTAGTGTATTTCTACTTTATAAAAAAAAGTTGACTGAAAAACATTACACCGTGTTACACTGGCAGCCTCCTCATACCTCTCACATCTTGACTGCATCATTTTTTCTTCAGCTTGATTTAACTTTACTTCAGTTTGTCAATCGTGGTCCTAGTGATAAGCCATACCATACACACACATGCTGTATCACATAGGTGTGTAGTGGGCTGTACCACCTAGACTTATGTAAGTACACTCTGCAATGTTCACACAATGACAAAATGACCTAACATATTTCTTAGAATATGTGGCATCCCTCTCCTTAAATGATGCCTAATGATATTTATTACTACTGCAGTTAGTAAAAGGATCAGAATGATATTTTTAGAGTGCTCCCACATGATGCCACTATGCAGTCAAGACTGAAAATTGCCAGTGTCCTGGGGAAACTTATCTGGAGCTTACCCTGGTGCTACTTTTAATTTTAATTTTTTCATTATTAAAGGACCTACTAGGGGTAGTAGAGCAGTATCACAGCGAAAAGTGCAGGTCAGTGCACTTTCTAACCTCTTTGATATTTTCTTTAGCTTAGTTTCTCTAAGGCAGTATATTCCAACTTTCCTGCTCCACTGAGGACTTGCTAAGACAGATTTCTGGGCCTCCTGCCCAAAGTCTCTGATTGAGTAAGTCTGGGGCACGACCAGGAAATTTGACTTTCTGACAGAAGCCCATGTGGGAAAGCACTTTGAGAACACTAAGCAGCTGATTAAAGCCCACCAGGTTCCTTCTTCCATGATGACCTTTTGCACGAAAGTCAAGGCTTTGGCAATGAGTTTGCCTGAGTCCCTGAACCTTTCCTTCTCGTCAGTGCCTGACTTCTACCAATGGTATTGAGTAGAAGTAAGCTACTAGCACATTACCTGGGTAGACTCTGTCATTTGCTCTCAGTTCGTTAAGAATAAATTTCTTTTCTTCAAGGCATTGCAGAAATTTTTGAAATGACTCATTTTCCACAACATACAGTCACAATTACACTGCAGCTTCCTGTCTATGTCCGTAGACACCAGCAGGCTCAAGTATGTTACCTTCTGCTTCTTCACACGTATAAGCAAGTAGGTAGAAACTCCTTGTTTTTCCTTCTTCTGAACTCATTAATTGGAGGAAACTGCTGCAATAAGTGGAAATAAAGTTCCAAAATCTACTTCAATTCAGAAAGTTTAAATCAAAGGTTTAGAATAGAGAAAGCAACTAACATGTACTGAATGCCTACCACGAGGCAAAGCATTACCTGGTGAATTTTTAACTCACGGGACAACAATCTGTGTTTTAACAAGCTCTCGGGTGATTCTCAGGCAGACTAAGGTTTGAGAACCACTGATCTGTGGAAATCAGTATTTAAATGTTGGTATTTTGGAAGGAAAATCCAAACACAAGCCTTGGCATTTTCACAGACATGATGGCATCTCTCCAGAAAAAAAGATACAGGAGGGAAACACGCTGCCCGGGAGCTTGGGAGACAGCGATCCCAGGGACTAAGAGCAATGTCAGAGAAAAAAATAAGCCTTCAATGTCAGAGAAGAAATAAGCCAGAGCAGGCAGACTCTATGGAGGCCTACTCCCTGTCATGGGCCCCACTGGAAGGTGAAGTTTCCAACACAGTGGGCCCAGGCGACTATCAGGATCCCCATTTGTCTTCCATGTTCCCACTATTCTGAGAATTTATAGAATTGCCTCAAAAAATGTGTCAAAAAGGTGGGCAGGGTGGCACGCTCCTATAATCCCAGCATTGGGGAGGCTGTGGCAGGAAGATTTTCCGTGAGTTCGAGGCCAACTGGGCTACAAAGTGAGTTTGAAAGACATAGCAAAACCCTGCCTTAAAAAAAATTTTTTTAAAAAGGTCAAAACTGTAAATGAATTCATAGATAAAATTAAGAAAAAATCAGTTTGTGTTGGGGGAACCAGATGAAGCAGGGAATGGAGGGAGAGTACTGCCTGAGGCAGACAGATTCAGACTTAATCCTGAGAGTCACTTCCTAGCTGGTGATCTCAGGCAAATTACTTAATCTAACTCAGGTTTTGTCCTTATCTATAAAAGGGGATAATCATACCTACCTCAGAGAATTGTTGTGAGGATTAAGAGATAATAACATGCTTGGCACCCAGTAGGAACGCAATTGTCCAAAAGCAGCTGGCAGCCCCAGCTCTCCCTCAGGCATAATGGAAGTTGTCCTACCTTTTCTCTTAAGGAGCAGCTTTCTCCAGGGGTTTTTGCTTTTCATTATCTGCTTTGTGTGAATAAAATGACCAGAGAGAAAGGAGGTCTGCCCTCCAGGAGCTGCTTACCTATCCTCACACTTTCTGCATCCTGCTCCCAGTCTTTCCACACTCTTCTTCCCTCCAGCTCTTGTGAGGGTGGGTGAGAGTAGGGAACCCCCTACGCAGGTATGTGTACCCCTCTACAGACTCTGGCCACTTCTGTTTGAACAATCAGTTCTCATTCATCATTTGCCTCGCCTAACTCAGCAAATCTGTGTTTGAAGTGGAAACGTCTTATGCAGAATTTAATTCCCCCCTTTGCCATTCCACCTCAAAAAGGTGAAAAGATACAGTCAAGATACAGGAGGTTTGAGTCTTGTTTCTCTGCAATCTGCCTATTTTGGACGTGTGGATTTCAAGAGTAAATACCTCTAAGACATAGATGAATTGTGTATGCCAGCTACCTGTCAAGTACAACAAGTACTCAGCCAGCTACTGCATTAGGTTTTGGTTTAAAGCCACTCTGAATGATTTATTGTTTTTAAATTATTTACACAGCATTATTCCTTTCTTGTAAAATGCTGGAGTGCTGTCAGGAACAGCACGGCAGCAAGGTGATGAATGGGACTACAAGTAAATCAAGGTAATTAGGCTTCCAGTTGCAAATACTGACAAGTCCTCCAGCAGCCACCACTTCACTGAGGATAATAAAATTTGCATGATTTCCTGACATTATATTCACCACATATTTTCCCTGCACGCTCACTGTAATTATGTAGGGCATGATCTCATGCGCAGTGCAAGCAGAACTCTCACTGAACCCAGCCGTGACTATTACAGATGCTCAGAGATGAAGTGGACGGAGTGAAGGGAAGAGTTCCCTACATAGCTTTAGGGATCTGGGATATATCACCTGAATCTTGACAGCGAAGAAAAAGGGAAATATTCTCAGCCACTCCAAAGTAAAGCAGGTCAAATTACAATGAGAGTAAAGTATCTCAGGTGCAGTGTGGGTCCTAGATTTTGTGATAGTTGATTGGTGAAATTTGTTTTCTAAGTCCTTGATGAAAGGGTGTGTGTGCATGTGCATGTGTGTGTAGTGATTTTTAACTCTGATATAAAAGCACATCTAGATATTACTCTACCTGTAATTATGGAAAATAAAGCACTTTAAACTGTAAAAAAGATCAGAATAAACAAAAGAGATTCAGTGTACCAAAAGATGAGTGGGCATTTTTGAAAGTGCAAGGTGACTGAAGTAGATCAATCTCAAGGTCTGTAACCCACTGTGGTTGAGTCAGTGGTTGGTGAATCTCTCATAAAGATCCATCAGGTTCAGCAAACCAAATGTACACCTGACCGTTTACTCTTTTCTAGAGGCAGAGAATTCCCGTAGCTGTTTCAGTGGAAGTAGGAGAAATTGGGTTCTGAGCTACGTACGTAATGTAAAGTTTCAAGGGTGAACATAATGTGGGAACTAAAGTTTAATGATTAATAACCTTTTGTGAGGCATTAAACTGGAAGACAGGAGGAAACAACAACCCAGGGCCATTTTCAGTTTTGTCTTCTGATGAGCGGGGCATATATTATACTTCAGACTCAGTTTCTCTAACCTGAAAAGGAAGAATTATGCATGCAGTGGTTATAAGGATGGAAGAGGGAAGAGGAAAGCATTTCATGCAGTATCTGTCATAAAGGAAATCCTGGTTGGATATAAATATAAAGATAGAATAAATATCCAGTAATGTCCTAGCCAACTCCAATAGTCTTTTAGTAAGCCCACAGAGAATGGGACACCTTGCTATGAAAAGTAGAATCTGAGGTAAGGATTCTACCTTGGGAGACAAGGGACAGAGATTTATTTTCTAGAATTCAATACCCCTTTGTTATACCTCAAAAGGAGAAATTTAGGAATGCATCATTTCTCTCCACCAGGGAAAGCAACTGATAGCATAGCAATAAAAACAGCCTAGTTGGAGCAATCAGATCACAGCATTTGGGTTGTACCAGAATAAAGTACTCTGACACCCGGAGGTGTCTACTGGTAAATCCTGAAAATAATGGAATTCATGAAGGATTACCACATCTTGGGCTGACTCTGCTCAGAGTTAACAATAGTTACTGGATCTACCTCCTGATCTATTACAATGCAAATATCTTCCTTTTTTTTGTTTGAATATGTTGGGGAGGAGTTCAGTTTTTGTGATGCTAAGGTCTATGAACTTGTAGTAACTTATGCAATCTTTAGAAAAGTGGAATAAAACTCTGTTGTAAATAGTTTGTGTTAATTAGCTTAAAGATTACATCAAGCTCTGCGGTAGGTTTACTCATCTTTAATTATATCCATTTTTAGACCAGTAGTAACTTATGAGATTTCTGGAATGTGTTTAGTAATCCACCGAGGAGACTGACTCAGAGTCCTAGAAGAAAGATATCTAGTGTGTCCAATTGCCGTGACTACTGGCTTCTCTCATTCGTTCCCTGCACTTTAACATGAATAGGGAACACATCAGAAGTACATAGTTCAATCAGCACAATAGCAAGTATGAGGCTATTATGCAAATATGACACATTTGTATTGAATCATATGAGTAGTCATAACTTCCACTAAATATGTATGCATGTCACTTTTCAAGTGCCATTTCCTTTGCCCTATATGATATTTTGAAGACAAAACAAATCATCTTTTGTAGAACTCATCAGTCTGCTCATTTTGTTGCTGTTGAAAACAGTAGTGTCCTCATTTCTCCTGTTCAACATATGCAGTAAATCAATCTTACCTAAACCTTTTACAGACAAGAATTTAAGCTTTCTAAATGATGCAGCATTATTGGGTGTATGACACAGCACCAGAATATTGAAGCACATCTTAAAGTTCTTAAAAGTCCTATTATCATGTTTTTCTACTTCAATGAGTCTTTGATCAAATTACTCAAATTATAATTAATGTAGAAACTGGCCAATTATGCTTAAAGTAGTGAGCATATTTGATTTATTTTCTAAAAGGCTTAGATTTGTATAGTGTCTTAATAGCAGTTTAGTCCAACTTCCTATGTCTTACTGTATACATATTTCTGTATATACATATACATACTTCCTGTCTTCCTATGTCTTACTGTATACATATTTTATCTTTGCCTTAGTTTTTTGTCTAAGCTGTTAAGTTCCTCCCTGAAAACAAAGAATTTTTGAAGAAAAATGAGATTCTATATCAGAGACTAATGGTCACCATGCCAGAAAGTGTGAACTGTATCTTAGGAGAAACAAACTGAAGACAAAGTTTAAATTTAGTATGAAAGATTAAAGATTTTGCCTACTTCTATGTCAGAATCAGTAATTTTTTTTTCCTACAAAGGGTGAAAAGACTTTAAGAGACTATTGAGAATTGATGTGCACCATGAAGGAGATGAAGAAATGTTTGTTAATGTTTTCATCTATTCAGTTAATTGTACTGATGAAATTGGCTATGTGTACTGAGAGCCTCCCCTCCCACTCAGTTGTCTATAACTGCTAAATAGAACATTTCTCAGTGCACCACTTGCAGAAAGGTTTAGGGATTGTGTGTCCTAAGAGAAGATTTTCTCATGCTCATATCTCTCCACCAGGGTGTTTCTAACAGGAGCCTGCAAATGTCTACAGAGTTATGGTGGGAAAGCAAAGTGTTCTGAACAGAAAAGTCAGTTCTAACTGCATCCAATTTGGAAACTAGCTGGAGGGGAAACAATAGAAAACCCAGTTCACAATACTGGGAAATTTTCAAATTATCATATCAAGCCCTGATTAAGATGCCCAAGACCATCCTGTTAATTCATTCAGGGATAAATTTAGGACACAAACTCCTGTCTGACAATGTCAACCCTTTCTGTCCCAGAGAGTGCATTTGAATGTTTCCCAGCTTTAGGGAATTTACACAATCAACAAGGCAAGGCACATGTAAGTGAAGCAGCTAGAGAAATAATGTGTTCTGTAGTCATTTCTACATACTTGCATACAGTAAATTTGATAAATACTATTTGATAAATGCCTGACTCCTTATACTATATTTAAAATGGTTATTTATATATTGACATACTTTAAGTTTTAATTGTTGCTGACCTGTGTGATTTACAATTGGTATTATTTAATAATTAATGTATATGTGACCTAAAAATAAAATGGAGCATGCATCAAGCTATTGTCAACTCAATTCATTGAACCCAGAAATAATGATGTACCATTTCAAGTTTCAGTATTGTCAGTTGTAGGCTTTGGATCAATTAAATTATCTAAGACATATATCCTCATTTCATTTTGTCAAGGAAAATATCACCACACACACATACACACATGCACACACACACCTTCCTGTGACTAAAACCAGATTTTTGTTGTTCGATAACAACAAAAGTAAGAGTTAATATCAGAAGGCACAAGAAGAAGTCTATTTGGCAAATTAAGAAGCACACAGTGGTTTATTCCTAGTAAATCCACTTTCTTCATCTGTGGAAGGATAAAATTTTCTAACTCACTAAGTTTCTGTCAGGGTAAAAGTCATTTCTGCTGCAACCCATCATACTCTCTCTGAAATTCACTACTATATGCGAAATTGAACTACGATAAAAATGACAGGACCCATGAGTAGATGGGATTAAGAACACAGCACCAAAAAAAGACAGTTGGAGCCAACAAAAAGGACAGCACTAGTTCATACATGTAAAACGGTTAAGAAATACATGTAGCATTTTATCCTAAAGTGAACTTAAATTTGCTTTTGTTTAAAGCAGTGTAGTGTGTATAAAAGAGGAGAGAGAAGTAAGACAAAGCTTTCATCATAAAAGTGAAAAAAGGGCCAAAAAGGAACAGAACAAAGAGGACAGTTCAAAAGAGGTGAAAGGGAAAAGAGAAATTGAAAGGAGTGAGAGTGCTGGGCCCCACATCCGGGCTGTCCACAGAAGCAGGGCTGGAGCTTGGGAGGCATTCTCAGAAGATATTCATTCAACTGTGTGGGGCACCAGAACAAAATCCCACAGACTGGTGTGTCAGCTACAGACTGATTCTCTCACAGCTCTAGAGGCTGCAGGTCCCAGATTCAGTTTCTGGTAAGGACTGTCTGCCTGGCTTGCAAATTGTGGACTTGTTCATCTGTCCTCAGGTGGTCGTTCCTCTGTGTGTGGGCAGAAAGAGCTGAGGTGTCTTCTTCCTCTTGTAAGGACTCCAGTCCAATTGGATGCAGGTCCCAATTTAGGCCATCATCTCATCTCAGTTATCTCTGTAAAGTCCCTATCTGTGAATACAGTTACATCAGGAGAGAGGCCACTGATGTATGAATTTTAGGGGGGTGGCTATAATTCAGTCCATAGCATGGTCAAAAGTGAGGTATGGAAAAGCAGGTGGAAAGTTGTAAACACCAGATACAGATAGCTGTGGCTCACTGGTCCCAGGAGACACGCATGGAGATGTGCTCCATATTCAGAGACAACTCACTTCAACTGAAGTAGCTAGCATCTCTCAGAGATAGAATTGCATGTCAGATGACACAAAAAGTTCCACTACATTCATCAGTCTCTCTAGTATATGAGTTGAGTGGGAAGGACATTAGTGTTTTCAAAACGAGTGTCCTCACAGAACTGAGTGTACTGATCCATTCAGTCAATGCACTGGTGGCAGGCACACCACTAGGCACCGGAGAGACTACAGTGAAAAATCTGAGTAAATTACTTACATTATTCTGCGGGGGAGACAGGCCACTTCCACACCCACGGGAAACCCGAAGCATGTCGAAATTAAGAAGTGTGGAAAATGCTCTGAGGACAATGAGGAGAAGATGAAATGGAGTGACTGGGAAAGCTGGTGTCTGTTCTGTGAGGCTCAAGAGTGGACCTGGTGAGGACCGGGAGGAAGGGCATTGGGGCCGGAGTGGTTAAGACGCAGCTCCTCCCCACCGTTTAGAGAGGAGATTAACAGCAGAGTGAGGTGAGGACCAGGTCCACTCTAGCTGGCTGAGGAGCAACTGAGGGGTTTGAGTAAGAAAGTGATATGTCTTTCTTTCATTTGTTTATTTGTTCATTTATTCATTTATTATGTGGCATTGAGGGTCTAAGCCGGGAGTACACTACCAATCAGCTGCATCCTCAGCCCTTTCTATTCTTTCATTTGACACAGGATCTGGCTAAGTTGTTCAGGCTGGCCTTGATTTTGTGATCATTCTGCCTCAGCCTCCCAAGCAGCTGAGATTACAGGCATGCACTGCTGTGCCCAGCAAGTGACATGATTTCTATTTTAAGATTTTCATTCTGACTTCTTTGTGAAAATTCACCACACTGAGAAGGGTGACCAATTGGGAGGCTCTATCAATAAGATGAGCTAAAAATGAGGGTGGTGAGAGACATTATAGATAGGAAACTGGCATAAGGCTTCCAAATCAATGTGTGGTATCATTTTCATTTTCCTACTTATTCCTCAGGGATACAAATCTGGCTCTACCCTCCCTGGCTTTTGAATCTCTTTAGTAGGCAGTCAGCCCCCTGACCAATCCCTGAATCATTCAGTTCATTAGATGCTCACTTAGTGCTTTATTGTTTTGATGAATGACTCATGGCATGCTTTGAAGAGTTAAAGAGAAATGAACCCTTTCCCACTTGGAGCCCTTTTGGAAACTTTGAGAATCTCTTCCCTGATTGGAAGATGACAGTTGAGTTGCCAGTGAGAAGGACTAGAGGCCCCTGCTTCTCGCTTAACCTGCAACCTCACTTCTTATGAATGCTCCCTGCCATTAACCCTTGAGTGAGTCACGCTGATGCTTATGATAATCTGCTGGTGGACATGCTTCTCCTCCCAGAATGAGTGTCGACATGAAGTAGGCTTCAGGTTCCCTAAAACCAGACCAGTGATCCCAAATTTTAACCACATTGGATCCTGCCTGCCCGTCCTTGCCTCTGGCTCCACACCCACCTTTACGCCCACAGCATGAAGCTGTGACCGCAGACGCAGGCACTTGCAGGGTGGTCCTCTGCACACACCCTCAGGGAGAGAGACATGAAATATTAATTGACTGCAGGCCAACGCTTCAGGAGCACTGACTGAAACCACTGCAAGGATGCCTCTGACACCCAAGGTAGACACAGCAACATTTGCCAGCCCCCTCAAATGTCCTGGGGGAGATTGCTTTGCACTAATCCCAGCAGTCCAAAAAGCAGCAGCTGTTCTCAAAGGGAGTCTGATATATAATCCTTTGCTTAAGGCCAGCAGTGGGAGGTGATGTTTTATAAAAAATGTGCTAAATTGTTAGCAATTTTCTTGCTTCCTGCAAGCAGGTAGGAAAAGAGCTGAAAAGTTAAGCCAGACTCAGGGCCATATCACATCTTGATTTTTAAATCCACAACCTGCTTCTACGCTGTGGCTATCATTGTTTTGAAAAATAAACAGGACCATGGAAAGTACAGGGCAAATTTTCTAATTGCTGAGAAATCCTGAAATCATATGGTCATTGATTTTCCAATTCTGGCTATCAGGTCAGTTTTTCAGCCGTAACAGATGGAATTTAAGGTTTCCCTTAAAAAGCCTACATACTATCTTGTCTTTAAATGAGCATAGAAAAAATTTACACCCCTCAAAATATCCAGTTTGGTCAATAAGCATGAAAACATGCTATAAATTCCTAAAGAACACTGAAGGAACTTGTAAATTAATTCCAAAATACATCATGTAAACTACAACTTATCCTTTTGGATCCACTATGGTAAACAATGTCCTAATATATTAAATTCTTTGGCAAGAGTAAGTGCAATTTTTAACCTACTGAGCACTGGGTTTAACATTCAAAAGATGTGATTCACTGCCCTGATAACATAAGCAAGAATGTAAATTTTCTTCAAACATATATTGTGTTTAAATCTACCCCAGAATGCCTGCACAACACAGGTATGTTATAAGGGGTTACATAAACATTGAATATGTTTACTGGAAATGTGGTAGTGGTTTCTGTCATACATTTTTAGTGACCAAGAAATCATTATTCTTTTAGTTTGAGCTGGCTCCTTTGGACCTTGGAGTTTTGCTAGACGGAGTTGATTTTGCATCATTAAACATTCAGCTCCCTTGACGAGTAGAGAGAGCTTTCAGACTGCTCTACACCAGTGGAAGCATATTTCTCTCATTTACTCCCTTGCTCTCTATATAGCAAAGGCTAAGAAACTAAGATATGATTCCTAAGGTGAAACAAACCATCTCTTAGAGTTGATCCAGTTTTCTTATACAGCAACATAACTTACGTGTACATTAAGTAAGCATGAATTTACCTCCTAATCACAGTTTATAGCAACTCCAACTGCAGAAGGGGTTTATCGAAGTCATTGTGATGACTGTTATTCTTTAGCTACTTAAGCCCTTTTATCATGCATCCTTTATAAAAAAATGGGGATTCACTAAAAAAGTACTACATTTATGCTGCTTTTCCTTTCCCAGATTTAAATTCCTGTCTCACATGCTTTGTCAGGTAAGTCTTCGCATATTCTCCTTACACATGTAGTATTCAAATAGACAGGTCCAGTCACACTCAGCGGTCTTTTATTGAGGCAAATATAGGACAACTAGCAATTTCTTTAAAAAATGTAAATATATAGCCCATGCCCAATTATGGAAACAGGTTAAGGAAGGCACACACCCTGCCAGGAGAGCCCCATCATAAAATGAAGTGCTGCTGTTGGAAGCACAACAATAATTGCTCTCTGGAGAGTGAAAGACATTGTGGTGCCTCCTCAGCAGCAATTCACCTCCCTGCATGAAAATCTGATAAATTTTCCAGTTTCCCACAGAGGGAACGACAGAAAATTTAATGAGAAACACATTGGAACGGGACCTGTCACTGTGTGATTATGCATTCACTAATCTCTCTGTAGGGTTAAAAATAAAATAAAATAAAAGAATTCATCTTCCCTGGGTGAGTTTATCTGAGTGGAGGACTGAAAAAAAAAAACCACATCTAGAAATAAATTGCCAAAAAGAAATGTCTTCACTCTCCTACTGATACCTATTGACATCCTGCTGGACTGTTTGTTTGGCCTACAATAACCAAACTAAGAGGATTAGCATGGTAAATAATTTTTGTGATTGCCAATAAAATCAAAGTGTCATATTATGTCTAATTTATTCATACCTAAACGATGTTTGTAAGTGCTGATAGCTTCAGTTAGTCTCAACATTTTTTGTTTGTGAAAATGAAGTGTAGTGAGGGGGAAGGAGATGTTTTTATTCCTACAGCAGGAGATATCTCAGCTCCTATGATATGAAATTCTCTTACCTGTCACCACCATCTTCATCAAATAAATCTTATTCAGCAACTCTATCCATTCCAAAAGAATTTTTGAGCAACTAACATATGCCAAGGACCTAGAAATATAAGTATATACTAAGTTCTATGAATAAGTAGAATATTCAGTAGCTTCAAGTGTTTAGTCAGAGAAATACATCATTCAAAATTGTTATCAGGTATGAACTCTTCGTTTGTTCTTTTTATTAGCTTGATTTTAGATGGGGGCAAAGTGCAGTGAAACCAGATAAAGTGCCTGGAGAAGTCTGAGATATGAAAGTACATTGATATAAGCATTTACGAAAATATACAGGACACATATTAAGCAACAAAAGATACTTCACTGCCCGGTGCAAGGCAGGGTCTTAGAAAAACAGTTCCCAAATTGTGGGGAAAGTGAGAGAAAGATAAAAGATAGTTGTATCGTGAGCTATCCTTATTTGGAGTACTGATGTCAAGAAGAAATTATTTATATTTCTTCATGAACATCTGTAAGACTTCTTGGTGAAGGTAGAATTTGAGTTATGAAAAGAGTGCTCAAAAGTTGCATCTTTAAGGTTCTGTAAGTTTTTATTATCAACAGCCGTATTACTTTGACCAACCTTTGTAACTAATTCAAGTTTTTGCTGTACTTCATAAAATGCTAAACTCAGACTTGGTCCCACTTCTGTAAATCTCTTGATCTAATCTCATCCTTACTCAGTTCCTTGTTTGTTTGTCTTTTTTGTTTTTTGCTTTTTAGGGAAGGCAAACTTGGATAGGTGCTTTACATCCTCACCCATTTTGTTTTGTTACTAAGACAAAACTTTTCAAAAAATATTGATATCTATTACATTATTGATAGTTTGCTTCATGTGGTTGGTTGGTTTCATTTGAGCATAGAATATTAGTTTTGTATGAGAGGGATCAGATCCTTTTTCTGGACCTCAATAGAGCTGTCAATATTTAAAAACGCATAGAATGGCTGGTGATAAGCTGAAAATGATGTTAGAGATCAAATGGTGGAGGTCACAATGAGGGCTAGAGAGTGACTTGGGATAACTATGGTAGAGTCAAGAAGGAAACTAATTTAATAAACTAAAATGTATACACCAACTCTTGATTTATAACTTAATATACTGTTTAACTTAAAATTGCTGAACTACTGTTTGATGACTTGTAGCTTATTTGACTGATTTAATGATGAGATTCTTGGATGTATGAAGGCCTTTATCTAAAAGTTCCTTTCTTTTAAAAATTTTTAAAAAGATGATTGCTTTTTAAAATACGTTTGATGAGCCGGGCGTGGTGTCGCACGCCTTTAATCCCAGCACTCGGGAGGCTGAGATAGGAGGAGCACTGTGAGTTTGAGGCCGGCTTGGGCTACAACGCGAGCGTAAGGCCGGCTTGAGCTACAAGATGCGACCCTGCCTCAAAAAACCAGGGCCGGGAGTTTGGCTCAGTGACTTAAGCGTGAGTGAGTTCAATCTCCGGTGCCGCAAAAATAAATAAATAAATAAATAAAATATGTTTTATGCAATCAGAACATAGATTTAACAATAAAGTAAATCTTAAAGGAGGTGTAGAATTTTTCTGACAAGGCATTTTTATTTGTTTCCATTGCAGCAATGTCTACAATGCTCATCTGTTATTAAGAATAGCCCTATAGACAATCTGCTGCAATTATAACAATGAGTCAGATTTTCAGTTTTTGATTAGTGCAATATTTTTATCTTGTTATTAATAACATGAAAAATCAGGCTCAATCTCTCCTTCATTTGGGAGAGGTTTTTTTTGTTTTGTTTTGTTTTTTTGGCACTGGAGATCGAACTCACAACCTAGCACCTGCCAGACAAACACTGAAGCTACTGAGCCAAACTCCCAGCCCTAGTTTTTTCAGACAGGATCGCACTATTTAGCTCAGGCCAGTCTTGTGCTGGAGTTGTAGCCCAAGCCGGCCTCAAACTCACAACACTCCTACTAACTCACCCTCCAGAGTGGTGGGGTTAAAGGCGTGTACCACCATGCCCGGCTTAAAAAATGTTAACAGTGAGAAAATCATTCAGTTTTCTACTTCAAGATCAATTTTATAGAACCTACTTGCTTTAACTGACTGATAGTACTACAGGATATATGCATGGGTGTATATGTATATGTATATATATACACATATAGTATTGTGAAAATAACTTTTGCTAGTATTCCTGATTGCTGTCATACAATTTCGAACCGCTCTAGGACTGTAACTTAAACTTAAAGAACTAAGGTAATTTGCATATACTCATATCCTCAAGTTAGCTTTTTTTTTAGAGGAAAATAAACAATTTCCCTCTAAATTTGTGAAGAAAAACTAGTTTCATTATCTTATTGGGAACCTCTATCACTATTGATACTTTGAATTAAGAATATCTTAAATTAAAAACTAAACATAATATAATTAGTGAAACAATATAATTGATGTCAATCTGAAGACATTTATCACCTCTCTTTCAGGCAAGTGGGTTCCTAAACATTAGTACAAAATACATTGACATTTTTAGATGAACATAACCACAACCAAATAACTTCATTTGGTATTACATGGGTCTTGTTATTCAAAAATAATTTTAATTCACTTTGGTTTTTTTTTTTTTTTTTTTTTGCTTTTGGTGCCAGGGATCAAACTTATAACATTACTCCAGTAAGGCGTTTATGCCAGTGAGCTAAATCCCCAGCCCCAAAAATAATTTTAAAAACTAAAAATGTATGAACTCTTTTAGAAAGTTGTAAGGAATTATATTTATGCACATTATCTGCATATGAATTCACTTAATTCATTAATTTGAATAATCTCATGTTTCTGTGGACATTAATTAAATATAATTGTGTACAGCCAGTAAACTAAAAATAAATGTAATTTAATTTTTTCTTTTTATTTTAGCTTGGCTTTAAAATTTGGATTTAATGAGTCTTAACTTGCAAAATGTATTTTTGGTAACTATCCTACTTTAGCCTTCCTATGTTAATCAAGTCAAGCTAAGAGTACAAAATAAACCATTCTTTTTCAGTTTAAACTGAGTTGCATTTAGCCTATACTATTTATATATTCACTAATTTAGTTTGTTGTTAGTCATTGTAGCCTTTTCCTTGCCTGTTTATGTACACATTTACTAGTCACATTTTATTACCTAGCTTCACATATGCTAAAAATGTAATAATAGTACATGATTCTTAATAATAGATCAGAATAAATTAGAAGAGTATGTGTATCTTTACACTATACATATTATTTGATTGCCAACTGAACAAGAGTTGGACATGTCTTTGTAAAATGTCATTGTTTTATTTAACCAACAAGTAAAGCACAAACTAATTAAAACTTCTGTAGCATTTCATTTTATACTTTTAAAAAGTCATGCATTAAATGCAAACAATGTTTAATCAGATTTTTGTTTTTACAATAAACTACTATACTACAGTATATGCATGATGTTTTAATGGATGACTTTTTATATATTATATATAATATATAGCTTTCCCCCAATAAAATAAAGCAATCTCTATGTGTAGTATTAAGTTTAATTTTGATGAATTTTTACTATCTTTGCACCAGAATTAGCCATATTTTGTTTCAAGAACAAGTTTACCAGTATTAACATATTTAAATACAAACCAAACTTTCTGTGAACTCTTTTGCTTTTACCAAGAAAAACATACTCCTACCCATGAACTATACCTTTTATTGTAATATTTCTGAATATAAGATGAACATCATATTCCATAGAACTCCATAAAAATGATTGTCCAAGAAAATATATTTTGTAAATCTTCATAAGTTAAATTTTCTGTGATTTATGTGCAGCATTCAGTACTTGGGTTGAGAATGAAATGTCATTTTCAACTCATCCAGTTGCTAAATTAAGTTTTCCATATCACAAGTAGGCTTTTTTTTTTAATATACATCAGAAAGTTTCCTTATAAAAGCGTAGGTCTATTCACTGGAATTGTTACTTTTAGGATAGGATGCTCAAAGTGTGTCTGACTGAGTAATAAGAATATTTTTGACAGTGGGACTTGACATGGATGACTGTTCAGGGATTCATCTCATTCAGTTCTCCATCTTTCCCCTCTGAGTGGTCGCTCCCTGTGGATCTATACAGTAAGCATGGCAGAGGCTCATAGAAGTATTTTTAAGCTCTCTGATTTCATAGCACAGGCTTGATGGACAGAATAATGTGTATTCCTTCAGCTGTTCAAGAATGAGGGCAGGGGGTAGTTAAAAGGTGAAGCGAAGGCAAGACAGAATTAGATCTCAATCAGTGCTGCAAACTTAGTGTACTTTTGCTTTAATCTTATTCTTTACCTCTTACTCTTAATTCCATCAAAATGTCCTTTGATTTTTCTCCTTACTTCTAACCATTACTGTACGACCCAATCACTTAAAGGGTAAGGTTCCACATTTCGTGAATTTACACACACACGCACACACACACAAATTAAAACCGAGCCTTTGGTGTTATGCAAGAGAATTTAAACATTTTAAAAAGTAGAACTAAACATTACCTGAGGTATGGCTAAGAAACAAACAAACAAAAAAAAGAACTAAAAGCAACAATAAAGTAGTGAATACAAAAATACAAAAGAAATCCATGTTACAAATAAGCTATAAACTCATTTATAATTCATAAACAGCATTAAAATGATTGCTAATGTCATATTAATTGAAATAAGAAAAGTAAGAAAATATGCTCAATGCAGAGTTGCTTTAAAAATAAAAGAAAAAAGTTAATAAAATATTTTATCTGCATCAAAATATTCTTTGGAAACCAAAAATAAAAATGCTTAATGTATTTTTTGAGTTGATCTATAAAAGGCAAAAATACAGAGTCCAGGCTATTTAACTTCCTGAAAATGCAGAATTCTAAATATCCTCTAAGCATAAAGCAAAAGGCTTTTCATGTTCCTGAACTGAAGCAGTACACTCCTTCTGGTGGTACAAAGAATTCCAGTTCCATTCCTATCAAAAAACATTTTCGTTTCAGTCCAACTGAAACAAGTGACCTGGCTTCCAGACAGTGTAATGTTAGCAGAAGCTGCATCTGAAAATTTTTCTTCAGAGCTCGGAAGACACCTGTAGAAACTCCTGATGGAAAAGAAGTGTTTCTCCCAAGAGCAACACAAGCATTATCCAAAGCGAAACTTGAGTCTGTATTTCCCCGTGTTGGGACTTCTGCGAGGTGTAGAGAGGGGGACCTTTGGCTTGACAGGGTTAGGCGGCTTCTTTTTTTCAGGGATGGTAACAGTGAAAGACAGTTCTGGCTGCTCTGATTGCTTGAACCTTGGTAGAAAATGGGTCGAGACGTGCTGGGGTTTAACCCGTGGGCTACAGCCTCGTTTAGCTTTCCCTCTTTTATTCAGGGCTACATACCACTCCCTCCCAGTCGTTTCAGTTCTGTGTATGGCTGAAGCATAGGTATTATAGCTGTTTTCTTGAAATCGTTCCCTGAACTTGCAGTCATCTGTAAATTTGGCCTACGGGAGAAAAGAAGAAAATTAAATTGTAGTAATATTTTCAGCATATAATAAAATGTGAAGTCTTATACCAAAAAGACAAATGAAGAATTTTATTGATCCCTCACCTGCTTCCTCCATTCCCTATAACAGACATATTTGCATCTTTTAAAGTTGTTTTAAAATTTCCATTTTTGTTTCTACATCCCTACATTATTTATCTTTTTAATGATTACAACTCACTATGTGCGTGGTGACATAATATCAGTGTAAATACAAATGATAATTGAAACTCTTCATTTAAACATTAAAAACTCTTAATTGAATGCATTTAAATACTGTTGCTGTTTTTCTGTTTTCTTTTTTTTCTTTTTCTTTCTTTCTTTTTTTTCTTTTTTTTTTTTTTGGTACCAGGGATTGAACTTATAAATAACCTCGCACCTGCCAGGCAGGCGTTTACACCACTGAGCTAAATCCCTGGCCCTATTTTTTTTTTTTTTTTTTTTTTTTGAGACAGAGTGTGCAGTTCAGACTGGCCTTGAACTCACTCTGTAGCCCAGGCTGGTCTTGAACTCACAATAATCCTCCTGCCTCAGCCTCCCGAGTATTGGGATTACAGGCATGTACCACCACGCCCAGCTTATACTGCTGCTGTTTTAAAAATACTTTGTAGTTAAATTTTTTGCAGAAGTTTTCTTGTAAGTCACCAAGAAAAGAAATAGAACTATATTACAAAGAAACAAATGTCTGGGAAAACATTGCATTTTAAGAAATGGGGTCAGATTATTCCTTTGGAACAAGCATGCGTATTTCAGTGATCAGTGTAAGTTGCATTGCTGAGAGAAGGGGAGCACATGGCCCTACTGATAATGCATATGTTAGAGTTCTTTCAGAAAAACTGTATCTTCACAAGTGGGATACAGGAGAGTACATCTGAGGTCAAGAAGAAAAAACATCACCAGAGTCACAAGCAACATTTCAGCCATACCTTATATACACAACACACAATATTTGGCCTTGAAGTTCTCACAGAATGATGGAAAAACAGACCACGAGACAATCATCATTCATGGGTAGCTTGATAAATGGAATTATGACAGCAGCATGTAGAAAACACAATGATAACAGAAAAAAAGGGCATCTAAGAGAGTGAAAGTAGCAGAGAAGAGAAAAATCTTCCTAAAAATGTCTGACATTTGAGTGGAATCCTCAAGTACTGCTAGACATTAGAGAAGGGGGTGAAATGACAATGAAAGGAGCAGAAACAGTGTGCTTGAAAGTCAGCAGGACATTCTGAATACCTGCAAGTGGTTCAGTGTGACTTCCAGGTGGGGTGCATCAGTGAAAGAACAAAACAGGCTGACAAAGTGAGCCAGGACTACACTGAGAGGGCTCAGTTAGCCATATTGAGGAATTTGGAGGAAAAGAGTGGTATGAAGAGCATGAGCCTTAGGTCAGAAATGCTACCAAATGCCAGTTCTGTCAAATGAGCTCTTCAATTTTGGCTTCTTATCCTTAAACCTTACACTTGTAGGGCTATTGTGAGAATCCACACAATTTTTCTGTGGAAGACATCTGTAGCTTTCAATGAACTCAAGAGTCCATAAATCCTAAGGAATTAAGAGTTCCTGCACTAGTCCAGACTACCAGGTTTCACAAGTGTAGGGAGCTCCATTTCATATGATTCCTGGGCTCAGAAGTAAAGAATATTTCATTCTCATATATGAAAACTCTGAAAGCTGTATACTTCTGTATTAGGCAAGATATTCTATACTGGATTAAAGGATCTCTTTTTTTCTCACATTTTCCAGTATGCAAACTCTTCTCACAATATAGGTCACAACACTGTTACCTGAAAGTCTGAATACTGTTAGGAAATTTATGTAGGTAGGTGCACCGCTGTGCAAAGCACTAACAGTGTCAGAAGACACCCAGTTTTAGAGCATGGGCAGCAGCACATTTCTCTCATGTAAAGCAGTGTACCTGAGTTATCTGCATTGAAGTGCAATAAAGCTCCATAGGCTCTGTATTGGGAGCTATGAAGCTATGTATCTATCTCTTCCACAACTCAGCAGGTGGATGTCTGGATTTGATCTCCAGCAGGCTGAGAGCAAGTGTGTCAAAAAGCCATCTGTGTGTGGCATTCCTCTCTTACTGTCCTACAGCCTGCCAGCCTACATGTGGGCAAAAGGGACCGCAGTGACATTACTGTTGAAAAGTACAGTTATGCTTCTCATTTTTTATTAAAAATATTTTTTCATATTAAATACAGATTTGTCTACAGCTGCAGAGCTCTTAAAAGCACTCTCTCATTTAATTAGATAATCCCAAAGTTTTATTTTAAAATAAATTCTATAGCCATCTGAAATGTTTCCAACTCCATACAAGAGTAAGCATGGTAGAATGGTACGAAGTATTTCAGTGAAAAGAATAACAGAGACTGAGGCTGTAGCTCAGTAGTAGCATACTTGCCATTTGCTTAACAAATGTGAGGGCCTGCATTCAATTCCCAGCACCACATGCCCACAAAATAGTATTTTTAAGAAAACTAGTTTGAGCCCGGCGTGGTGGCGCACACCTTTAATCCCAGCACTCGGAAAGCTGAGGTAGGAGGAGTGTTGTGAGTTCGAGGCCGGCTTGGGCTACAATGCAAGCACAAAGCCAGCCTGAACTACACAGTGTGACCCTGCCTCAAAAAATCAGGGCCAGGAGTTTGGCTCAGTGACTTAAGTGCCTGTCTGCCAGGTGTGAGGTTGTGAGTTCAATCCCTGATGCCGCAAAAAAAAGAAAACTAGTTTGATAACATACATACCATATATATATATATATATATATATATATATATATATATATATATAATGTTTTATATGAATATCCTGTAGCTTGACCTGACTTCTACTTCTGTTTCACAAAAATGGTAGTAATTGCTTTATTCAATTTTGATACTTAAGTTTTAAAATGCACTGCATTATTTAACCTTTCTTTCCCCTTACATTGTCTAAGGAAATAAAGAGCATATCATTTTTCCATTGATATGGCTGATAAACACATAGGCACACAAACACACACACACACACACACACACACACACACCATGGCATAGTAAAAGTCTGTGTCAGTTCTATCTTAGATTCTCATGTGTGACAAGCCATGTACTTCACCCCATAAAATCATTCCATGTTACAACTTTTTTCTTTCCTCCTTGACAGTCATATTCTGAATTTCTTTCTTAAGAGGAGCCTTGGAAAGAGAAGGCTGTTCAGGCTATAGGTTTTTAAGGACCGCCTAACTCACAGAGCAACGATGTTCAGAGTTCTGATAACACACACTACATAAAGCCCCATGGCCATCCCAAATCCTATAGGAGTTAAGGCAGTCAGACTGTTTTGACTCTCTTAGTTGACTTCTCATTTAATGTTTTGTCTGAAAAACTATTCTAACTGTGATGGAAGAGAACCACTGGAAACAAAATTTCAGTGAAATTTTTAATAAGGAGATCCAGTTTCTTCCTAAATGATCAACTGCTCCTCTCAGTATCATAAGCTTGTTGAGATGAGAGAGTGACCCTAAGCAGCCCACCTGTGAATGTAATGTCATGCACGGGACATCTTGGCACCACTCTCAGCAAAAAGCATAGGTCTTAGATATAGACTGTAACATATATATTTAATAATAGACAATTCTGGATAATAAATTGTCCAGAGTAATTTCAACTTTTAAATTCTCCAAATTCTAAGAAGACCTTTAATACACTATACTTTTTAAGTACTAGAGTGCTTAAGGACCTGAGTGTAGTGTTATATGTCTGCTATCTCAACACTTGTGAGGCTGAGGCAGAGAATTTCCAGCTCAGGGCCAACTTGGACTACATAATGAGGCTCTGTCTTAAAAAGCAAGCAAACAAACAGACCAAGTATTATTTCCCTAGGAAAAATCAAGTCAGCATAATAGACTTTTCCTATGACTAAAGCGTAAATTAAAGAGGTAAATTAGTTTCAATTAGATAATTGAAATCAAGCCTCCCCTCCCATTATTTCACTATCCCACCACTATCAGCTCCTACAATAAAAAATAAGTCATTAAAAAATTTTAGGAAGTTCCTACCTTTGTTTCAAATTCATTTTAAATTATTTATTCAATAGATGTACACTAACTGCAACACATGCCAGGCACTGTGTTAGTTGCCACTTGGATGTGCTGCTCATGTTCTCCCATGACTTAACTCTCCTTTATCTTGCAAATGTCAAAAACCTAACACTCAACAAGCCACAATGGAAAAATTAAAATGAAATGCTCAAATCAACTAATACTTTGTAGTTTAGTATATTCCTAGTTGTCAAAAGAAATAAAGCAAACGTGTTAGACTATGCTTGCTTGACTATTCACATTATTCCAAGGAGGAGAAACACACTGGTATTGTTGCAAGAAATTTCCCAAACCAAGCCAAACCAAACCAAATGAAAAGGAAGACTCTTTGCGCCGAGAAGATAAGAAGGCAGCATTTAATGTTTACACCAGCGGACTGTTGGATTTTCATGCCAGTGGACTGTTGCAGGGATAATTCCTCCAAAGTAACCGCCCTGAATCAGGAAGAAGTTTAGTCTACATAGAATTAGAAGTGGGAGGTACAAGGCAAGTGACCAGACATTACATGATTGGTTGCGTACATTGATCATATATTGACAGACAGGCTAGTCTTGAAACAATAGAGACACTCCAGGAATCAGAGGAGGGTACCCTTACAGAATGAGCACAGTTAAAGACATTACCATAGTATAGAAGTGTTCCAGAGAGAGACCCTTTACTGAATGAGCACGAATCAGCCCAGGGTGCCTTAAGACAATTACTCTGACATAGTGCTTAACTGCAGCTGGGCTGTAGACACTGTCAGGGTCAATTGAATTTAGCAGAAACAACAAAACAACAAATTGGTTAGAGACCTAATTGATTATGAAATGCCTATAAGTTTACCATCTCATGAATACATTATAATTGTGCCCCAACAGTTTGGCAAACAAGAACTTTTTCATCAGAAGACACTGTCTTGACTCTGCTCATCTCTTCTCACAATGAAAAATCCATTTCCAACAATGGATGTGTTAAAAAGGTCAGGGTAAGTTAAAAGAAAGTAAAAGTTAGATTTTGAAAAAGACTAATTTCGCAAAGTTGAAATTAAACAGCGTCAGTGAAACCAAATAGAAAATACTCTCTACAATAATACTGTTTAAAAACACTGACTAAAATCACTTAACATGGTTTTGTTCTGTAGTAAACAGCATGATCTGTGATGTTTGCAGATCTTGAAAAGAATGAATGGAGGCTACACAAACACCAGTTTTCATTGTGTGTAACTATGGAAGTGAATATTCAGTGTATGAAAGAGGTATAGTGATACAATTGAATTTGGGTTCATACCAGTATAAACCTCAAAATCAGTGAAGTATGCAAACAAGTTTAATTGTTTTGCCTTGATTTCTTTGATTTGCCTCTCTACCCTAAAAAAAAATTACAAAACTAAGAAATAATTAACCATGTCTAGCTAACTATGTACAGCTTGATGCTGTACATCCGTCCATTCTGTATCTCAGTTCTTCCTGAGCAGCCAAGGAAGCAAACATGTTGGCTTTCACAATAACTAACCTGGCTATCTAGTGAGGATTATCAACCACAGGATCGCTCTTCCTAGTTTCATGAATTGCCTTACAGTTACTTGGGGAGCCAGTTTAATAGACAGATTCTTTCCCATCTCCAGAGATTGACTCAGTAAGCATGAAGTCAGAATCTGGACTCAAAGCACTACCCAGCATCCCAGGTGACTTTGCAGCAGGTGAGGTGAAAAACCACTAAGAGACACATGGCAGCAGATAGAAGCTTTTGTTCTGATGCCCTTACTACCTGTACAAAGCTGGGCTATGGAAAGCTACTATGTGCCAAGTGGTTTACCTATATTATTGACTTCTTACAATAACTCCGTACTATTTGGATACAATTAGTTATCTGCTTTCAATCAGAGAAATAAGGAAAATGATCCCCTTAAAGCCCCACATACATTAAGTGCAAGATTGGGCTTATGACTTAGAACTTGTCTTTTAAACTCTTGTCATAACACTATGCAAAACCCACGCCATCTCCTTGGCTTTCTTGAAATCTTGCTCTGAGTCATTCCATGTTACAATACCAAGAAGAGATAACTGCCTTCCCCAGACATCAGAGCAATGTGACTCCACCCCTTGACATAGATCTCTGATGCCATGTATCAATTCATCACTGCAAAACTTCCTTAATAAAGTAGGCCCTTTTGCCAGTTTTCCAGACTGCACAAATTAAGGGACAGACATTAAAATCAGAAAGGTAGAGCTCTATTCCAAGGCTTCAGTGATGAGATGTTCAATTTTACTATTATAAATGGAAAGTTCTTACAGGGTAGTGTAAGTATCTGTGCAGATGACTTGACATAGCTCATAGTCTTGACTGGCAGGGTGGAGTTTAATAGGTTATTTTTTAAAGTTGATGATAAGTATTGCTCAAGCCTCCATTTCCCCTTTCAGTAAACATGCCCAGCTTTAGGGGCTGCTGATGACTCCTTGCTCTGCCCCCAGAGCCGGAAGTCCAGTCCAGACTCCCCTCAGGGCCAGCCAGCTGGCACCCTCTGAAACCATGAAAGGAGGATGTTCTAGTCCTTCCTTAGGGCTGATCAAGCACACATTCCATGCCTATTTCGTAAACTCTGCAATTAGCTTTCCTTCCAAACATGATCCCCTAAAACTGAGAAACAAAAATAATCCCACCACATGCTTCTCTCTGGATCTTTAAAATAAGCTAACATAGTTTACCCAGATAGGTAAGGGAATATCTTACATAATTTATTAAAAGATTGAAGAATGTGTGATAACTACCTTTCCTGGGATTTACAACTTTTAGGGAAAAACAAGATGAGTAATAGGGCTGGAAGAAAAGTACAAGATTATGGCCTTAGGAAATCTTCTTGTCTTTAAGAGAGGAAGTTTGGGGATTCTGCTTACAAATTAGGTTCCCTGGAAAAAGGAAAACCTCATCGATAAGGAGCTACTGTATGAACAAGAAGTCTAAACCAAAGAACAAAGGTCAATGACAAACAGGATTAGAAGCTTGCCTAAATAACTGAGGGGTCACAGCTGCCTGGCACCAAAATCATAAAGAAAAAGATTGAGGGTCATTACACAGCTGCTAGAGGGCAAAGTCAGGAAGATCCATTTAAACATTAAGTGCTAAATATTCTCTAGGCATTACTAAATGTTTTATACGTACCATCTCATTTAAAACACTCCATCACCAATGATACATGGTTACTAAAATTTTCCCCCTTTTGTCATAATAAAAATTATGGAATATAAATAGTAAGTAAAAAGACACAATAAGTAGTGGGGTTGAATTTGGCCTTGGGTGATCTGTGTCCTCAACCACATATTACAGGGCTTTAACTCTTTTATCTGGTCCCACCAGAAAAACTCCAGAGACTTGCAGCAAGGACTTCCAATCTGAGGGAGCAGGAACAGATGGGAGCCAGAGAAGGGTGCTCGGTCTCCAAAAGTACCTCTGCATGGGAATGTGTAGAAACAGAAGGCAGAGGCCACAGGGATGTCTCTGACTAACCCTGTGGCTGTCTGGGAAGCAATCATCTCCTCCCACTCTCCGATTCCTGACATTCTAGAAGACCCTTCTACTTGTAAAGAACACCGGGATCTCCTGTATGGTTAGGAATTCGACCACACTGTGTACTCAGGAATATCCTAAAGATTTTATAGGGAGCTGAAGTATCTGGCAGGCTAGAAAAAGAGCAGGGAGCCCAGCGTATCTAGACAGCTGAAGCTGAAATGAAACTTCTCTTATAAATCAACACACTGAACATCAATGCTGCCTCAATCTAACCATTCTCAGCTTGCAGTTTGCCATCTTGTGAAGGTTTCTATGAACAAAACAAATCTTTGGTGTTTGAAGATTTCATTTTGAAAGTGTTTGTCTGAGCAATACATTGCTGTGCTGAATAACCAACATTTGTAAGTCTGAGTTAAGTTTCATGGCAGACACAGGCCCTCCTGTCTAGACTCTAAAATCCAGTCCCAGAGACAAAAGAAAGAGAGGGTTTAGAGGCAAGAAGGAGCAGAATGAAGAAGTGTTCTGTATGGAGGACAATAAGAAGGAAATTTGCAACTTTAACTATATATTTAAAATTGCCTATTTAGATAATGGAGGGCTATAAACAGTCTAAGGATGTGCCACAGTATTAATTTTTTACACATTGTACAAAAATATTAATAAATCACGCATTTATTAACTCCTCTACATAGGTGAAAAGAATGTGATTGGTTCCAACAATGTAGCATTTTCTTTCAAGTTAACTCTGATCTAAGTAACATTACAGCATTTAAAGGCAAAGAAAATTTTAAATGGATGTAGTTCTGGTTCAATCACTCGTTAAAGTGTGTAACTTTACGAAAATAATTGAACTTCTCAGGCTCTTTCCTCACCTCATTATCTAATGGGGTAATGTGAGTGAAAGAGCTTTTATAGAACTATGAAAGTACATTATCCCTGCCTGGTCACCAATTTTTAATACTGATTGTTACTGTAAAAACCATGATGAAAATCTCCAATTACCCATACATATTTCCTAGTGAAGTGAGGGATTATGTTCCCTAAAATTATATGAATACTTTACATTTCATTTCCACGTTTACTTTGCACATAGAACCTTAAAGGTAGGCTTTAAATGCTACTGCATAATTATTAATTTAAATCAACTCACGAGTTACACATTTAACCTTAAGAGTATGAGTTAATTGCCCTTTTGGTGATGATGTAATTTTGTAAAAATCAAAACTAAAGCAATAATCATACTGTATTTAAAGTAACAAGAAGTATTTTTCAGCATGTTTAATTAACTAGAAACTAAAAACAGGAAGGAAACCAGCTGGGCATAAAACGGATAATTGTTAGGATTAAGATAATTTCTAAATTCAATGTCTTTAAAAATAAATCATTTTATAATTTAATTAAGTTTCCATATAGAGAAAAGTGCTAATAAAGCTCAGATAAGAGAAAGTAGGTTTGGACAATTTGTTTAAAAAGAATCCACATCATCACAGGGCTTAATTTTTTTTATCTACAATTCAGCTCGAAGTCCTCAGAATGACTTTTATATCAAAGAGCTTCAGTGAATGACAAGAGCAAGACTTGTTTAAAAGTCATTATTCCATGAAATAACTTTAGCCTGCCAAGATGAGAAAGAATAACAGATGCTGTTTTTGCATTATCTGCATTATTTCCACCAGTCATCCTTAGACATTTGGGTCAAATTTCTAGAAATTTGTTACTTGGCATTTGACAGAGGAATTATGTACCCTAACCTCTCAGTTTGACCTTTCTAATTGGCATCCATTTATAATACTTCGCTTTCTGTAGCAATTATCCTTAAGCTGCCCCAAAGTTAATCTTTTTTTTTTTTTTTGCATGTACTAGTACACATTTCAGAATTTTTCAAAGTTAGCATTTCCACCCACAATAAAACACAGATTCTTCGTGTATTATAGTGCATAGATCTTAAAGGTCTTTTAATTTTTTACAATTTTAAAGTAGACCGAGAAAAAGTCATTCTGTTCAGAGGTGTTTCTTCATTATTTTATAGTCTGTATGTGGAGTTTTAAAAATCAAATATGACTTTTAAAGATGAAATGTATGTTTTGTAATGCAAAATTTTGCTTCTAAAACCAAATAAATAAAAGATCAATTATTTTCAATTGCTCAATCTGAGCAATTACTTTATAGATTACTATATTACAGTTTACTGCAGCATAACAGCCAGAACAGCAAATGAAGTAGGTAAAACATTTTGTAATTCTTGAAACGAACGATTAAAGATTTTAACAAAGGTTTCCACTCATTTTAGTAAACTGCTTTATCATATTATATCTATATTATATTATAGTAAGTTTTCTATGTTATAGTTAGGTTACTATGTATCTATATTATAGTTAGGTTATTACATATAATAGGCAATATTCATTGAGCTTTTACAGTACATGAAATATTCTTTTATGAATGAGTTCATTTAACCTTCAAATAATTACAGAAATTGCTCCAACTCTACAGTGCCCTTCAAAAGTTATTAACAAATTACTTTTAGATGCTAGGTAAAGGAATATTGTAAAAGTTTTGCACATAGAATCAAGTAGAATTGTCATTGAATTTTTCAAAAGTGTACAAGTAAAAATCACAAATAGCGAGTTTCAACTGATTTCATTCTTAATTAAAATTTCTAATGTACTGAAAAAATTAGAAAGGTGATAATTTGGAAATGTATTAATTAGAATTAAGGAATAAATACTAAAGGAGTAACTTTAAAGAAAAATTGCTTTTTAAAAACCATTTAATGTGAAGAAAATATGCCTCCAAAAAAGCACAAATCACTTATGAGTGCCATATATACATTCTAATACAAAGATATCGATTACATGCATGAGAGCTAAGCTAAACATACTATCTTTAAAATGTTCTGATACTTTATGAGTGATTGGCATTTTCATAATGAAGCACAAAAATACTTTGTAAATTGATTACAAAATACACAAATGGTCTAAAGAAATGTTTAATGCAAAATTCACCTTAATAGTATTAAAAATTCATAGAAATTTGAAGTGACAAACAATATAAGTTAAAAATTTTTCAAATGCAAGTAGAATATCTCTGGAAGGTTTTCTCTTTACTAGTTTTTTCCCCTCTGTAAATATGAAAATGTGTTATATCTAATTTTTGACAACATTAACAGTTTGGAAAATTAAACAAGAACTTCATTTACTAAACATAAACACCATCACTATGCACATGCAAATTAAAATCTTGTGTAGCATCTTACAGCTATGCTATTTCTCTATGCCTGGGCCCTTCTAAGAAAACAGAAATGACACCAACTTTTAGAAGGTTATTTTCAAATGAACTTACTCTTAAAATTTGTAGATTCTGTAATATCTTTTTGAGTAAATAAAATGTTTAAATGATTACTTACAGACACACATAACAATTCTCTTGATTATATGCACACATAAATTTATAAATAATAAAAAATTAACCTCGCTCAGCAAGTGTCTGTCTTATCTAATGGTCTGGAAAATTGCTTCATTCTGTGTTACAAATGTAAAACCTCCATAACACCCTTAACAGATATAAAGTAGTTCTACTTACACTTGCATGGAGTTTTCCTTTTTTTGACATCGCTAAAAATTTGTTGCTGAAAACTCCTCGTATTCCTACAATCCCCTGAGACACAGCAAATATTTCCAAAATACCTAGGATGACAGAAATCCCAAAATAAAACACAGACTCTTCTATGTATCATATGAAGAATTAAGTTTCTACATATTCTTTCTATTCTTTATTACTATGGTTAAAAAAAAAAGAAACAGTATTTAATGCCTTCAGTTTGGGTGACTTTAACTATGGTTTTTAAAAGGCTAACATTTATATTCACTTTAAATGATTAATTCCAATATAAAAATGTGATCCTGTTCATCGACAATTTCTCCCTCTCCCCTCTTTCTTCTCCTTCCTCTTCCTCTTCCTCTTCCTCTATCTCTGTCTCTGTCTCTGTCTCTGCCTCTGCAAATGATTAAGTTGCTTTTACTGAACAAGGGTTTGGCCACAGAATCTTTTCAAGTTCTAAAAGAATTGCAAAAACATTTTTTTTGAATGGTTTCGAAATGATTCTCACTCATTACTTTTCCATCAAAGATAATACATTATTTTTGCTATTGAAGCACATTGAGTCTATTTTCACAGCTGGTATAATTCTTATTTGTGTAAAACATATCTCTCTTCTCTAATTATAACAATTTAAAAGTATATATTTATTTATACCACACTTAATCCTTTAGTGAGTAGCTTATTTAAAGACTATACATAACAAGATACTAAAAATAAAAATGATTTGGTATTATTGGCTCAGTGAAGTTTTTAATGATTTAAGTTTTCAGCTTTCTTACATTTTGATCCATTTCCTGAAAAAAATGATGAGACTATTATGTTATTGCTTATATTTTGTATTTATAGTTAGCATTATCAAGTTGATGTTTCTCTGTTTTCTGCAATAGTTTCAAAGTCCACATCAACTGGATGAAAAAAATCACCACAGTTTCATAGAATATTTTAAGGAGATGAAACTCATAGTTACATACAATTGGAAAGTCTGTCTGTTTATCATAAATTCATATATAATATTACAGAAACAGGAGAAACATGTTTTGCTAGTTATCTATATCAAGTAGCAAAAAAGAAGCAAATAAAAAGAACAAAATAATATGGTTTACTAGAGATAAAACAGGATCTGTCCTAGAAAGGAAAGAAAAAAGGGAAAAAAAGAACAACTCAGTATTTTAATCTATGCTATTCTAATATATATCACAATAAGATATCTCACTAGAAAAATGTATTATTCAATTTACAAGGAGTATACATACGTACACGTGAATAAATTTATGAAATATTTATATTGTACAATGCAAGTTAAGAATCTATAATTACAATAAATACTGTTGCTTACTTATTCAACTTGGTTTCTAAAAAAATTCTTGATTAGAAAGATCAAAGGAACTTAGAAGAAAGAGTATAACTAAAAAGCCAGATTTCTGAAAAGCATTCTTATCCCAGAGTAAATCAAATACACCTCACAAAATCTGGAGATAACAGTTTAACTGTTTTGATGCGAAAAATTAAAAGGAACTACCTTTGCTTTTAGGAAGATAACATTATAGAAACTGGTGTCTTATACTCCTTTCCTTTGAGAATAGATTTTGCTATAAAAATTATTTGTGATACACACCACACATTTAGAGGCATTGTCATTTTTTCAAATAGCAATGAAGCACACAGAATTTATAAAATAATATGATTAACTTTGGAAATTAAATTACAAAGATATGTTACATGGAGTGTATTTAACTTTACAAAGTTAAATTGCAAAGATGTAATATTATAATATTATTAAAATATGACTACAGCATCTGATATAAAGTTACATTTCTGTCAGAATTATAAATGATATTGAGAACATCACCAATGATTTTAGATATCTGGGAGATCAGGGGTGTGATCATGAATACTACATAAACGTGTTCAATGAGAAGGGAGAACGTAACAAGTCGTCTATGTGCGGAATGACCAACACCAAACAGACAGTTTGGGGTAGAATTCGCTGTGCTGTTTCCTCCAGTTTACCCATGGTTCCAAACTGTGAGTATTTTATTTCATTATTGGGAAGCTATCTGTTTTTTTACATTCAAATCAATTGCATGTTAATGGAAAAACGTATAGTAGTATTAAAATACACCTCTCATTAGTGTGTATGTTTGCAGGCTAACTTTTAAGACGTTGAGATATAAGGACTTTATAATTACTTACTTAATAAAAATATTATTGCTTTGTGTGCAGATATGTTCTGTTTTAAAAGAAAGACCTCATATAACCAGTATTCCAACACACTATACATTCTGTATGTATTACATAGTTCACATTGCAATGAACTTTAAATATGAGGAAGATTAAATAATATATGTGAAAGTGCTATTTATTAAATTATTTCTTTTGTTATGAATCCCAGAATAAAAATTTGATGCGCTTTCTCAGCATGGAAAGATTGTGTTATTTTAGAACATTGTACTGTATTTAGCTGAAAACTTCACAATACCCCATTATACACATTTATCATTCTATCTAATTTAAGGAAAAATAGAAGAGAAAAGATGAGATTAGATGAAAGAACTCTTTTTCACATTGGCAACTTTCATATTGATCTTTGAAATCATAAGGTAATGATGGTCTGATCTTGAAAACTCTTGTTTAGATCATGTCTTATCCCCCAGAATATCCTGCAGCAAATTCTGCAAGCCTCACAATTCAACTTTCTGCTCTCCCTCCCCAAGAGACCACAAGCTTATCTACTTCATCTGTTTCACAATGCTAAATCTAATAACTCAAAACCCATGTGCATTAAGCAAACATATAGAAATCCCAAGAACATCTCACTAACACTAGCATTCTAAATTTTAGTAATTCCTGGGCCCTTATCGTTCAGAGTTAGAAATAATGAATTTGATGGAAATTTACAGTTCACCTTATGGATGCCAAGAGCAACATGTGGAAGACAAAGTTTGCCTCACAGATCACAGGTAGTCCATGATTGTCTCTATGCTGAATTGTCTTCTTTGAGTCTCCCCACTGCCTCTCCTCTTTTTCCTTGTCAGGCCGCCCTATGTGTTCACAGGCAGGATTTCCTTGCTATTGTCACCCTCTCCTGCTGACTGAGGTTGGGGCTCATTGTAAATTAATCCATGTCAAATCTCCAGTGATCATGCACTAGCTTTCCTAGATGTTTGTGTTTAAGACACTAAAAGAAGGGACAGTGTTTAACAGAAGAAAGTAGTCTCTCTTGGTAGACTTGCAGAGTTGACATGTAGGTTGAAGAAAGCAGGAATTTCTGTTGCTACTCAGATTATATACACTGTTCAATCCCCTTACTTACAGGGATAGGCACATCTTATGAAGAAAGAGTATTTCAATAATGAAACCCATATCTATATCTCTCACTTAATCCTCTTCATATTTTCAGTAAAATAAAGCTGTATTATTTTAGACTTGGTGAATAAAATCCAGAAAAACGCAGACGTTGTATTTGTTCTGAAGCTTTCAACAACCCGTCTGAAAATTTCTAAAGAAAAAATATTTTAAAACTGAACTTTCTCTATTCTCATTCACACAGCAGCAGATATGCTGTGCCAAGTTATCAAATCTGAATCCTGAAATATCCAATGTATGTAGCAGTCTTTGCTGATTAAATTAGGAACAGAAAATTTCCACTTGACTTTTTTTCATATAGTACATACAGATTCTGGTTTATCTAGGCTTGGAGGGCTATCTAAAGTCACTCTATGACACCAAAGGTGATGAATTCAGATTTCTAAAAATCAGTACAATCATTTATTTAAAATATGTGACTAGTTTCTTAGGCAAAATATGTTACTGGAAGTTTTATATTTTATATGGATGATTTGTGTAGTCATAGCTTTAAACTTTCCCTCCCTGAATTAACCATTACCTAATTTCTTATTCTTCAATAGCCCAAGCAAGTCAACATAACATTATATGGAAACTAAACTTGAAAACAGATAAACTAAGGCAATGGTTGAATGGGGTCACTTGTCCTGTCCATCTTTCTCTATCTTTTCTCAGTATTTCCTCATAATAAGGGTTTGTATGCAGTGAGCTTGGTTTCATTTTCCATCTTCAAAGCTCTGAATTACTATTGTGTATAAGAAACTAAACCTATGTCAATCAATATAGCTAAACAACTAATTATGTTTCAAGGTCCATAGCCAAAGTATGTATTTCATACTGAAACTAGAAAATACTCACAATTTACAAAAATATTTATTGTCAAGTAAGAATTGAGAAACACATATATGTTTATCTGCTCTATATAAAAAATCTTATTAGCATGTTTAAAATAACCTATCAGAATGCAGTTTCATGGCAAAGTTTTGACTTTTTCTGAAGTAGCTGGCTCATAGCAAATAGTAGAGTTAGATGATGTGGTAAAAAGTAAAGTATCCTCTATGGTCCTGACCCAGCTCTTGTGAGACTTAGACAAATGTTTCCTCATATACTTAACACAATAGTCCATGACCAATACCTTATTTTACAAAATCTCAGGAAACCATCAAGTGCTAACATCAAAGAAGTAAATGACCAACTGCAATTAGCAGGCTGCTGCTTTTCTTTCATTCCTATGCAAGAGCAGAGACTAATGTCAAACTTCAAAATTGCATGGCATCCTACTAAATATGAGACAGTCTATAAATTCTTAATTGAACAATGGTAGCACAGCAATTATTCTAACATAAATACTTAAATTATGTGTTCTTCCATGAGAAGAACTTATGGATGATAAAATAAAACAACAAAAGCTAGCACAAAAGGAAGCAAAATAGCATGTTTAGTGAGGTAAGTGTCCTAGTCTGGGTGCAAGAATGAATGAATGAATAAAAGCAAGTCATGTGAAAGACAGACTAAACTCTGAAGGGATGTTTTAAATTGGGAAAAAAATGAGAAAACAGCTCATTACATTGTTTTATTTAAATAATGTTTAGGCAACATCTCTGTTGTTTTGTAGATATTGTCTAGCGCGGCTTTTAAAATAAATTTTACCTTGGAAATAATAGGCAGTGATCAATTGTTTAGCTGAATGCATTCTCAGTTGAACTGTTTGGTTTTTTTGCTTTGTTTTGTTTTGTTTTTCCCCTTTGTTTGCTTTTCTATGACTTTCCCCAGGAGTAAGGCCTAAACTACAAGAATCTCTGACTCCTATGGTGTCTTTGTAGAGAAAAGGGTAAATTCTTAGGGATGAGCCTTGCTTTCAGAGATGCCCTAGCACACCGAAATCCACTCTAGACACATTCTTTTAGCCCCTGGACTCCAAACTGCTGCTTGCTGCCAGTTACTTTTGGGTCTTACAAGGTTATCCTCAGTTGGGGCTGATTTCCTAGATAAATTACAAAAAGAAGGGAAAAGAGAAAGTATTTCTAGAAGAAGAAAAGAAAAGAGTAAAGATTGCCACAGGTGAAGAATAAGTGCTTATGTCTATAGAAAAGAGTCGAATGGGACAAAAACAGAAAAAAATAATTGCTGATAGACTCTCATGGTCCCTGAAATCTCAGAGAATTCGTCTTCACACCAATAAACCGAGTTGCCCTTTTCTCACCAGCGGTAGGAGTTATCTGATAAGACTAAACTGAACTTGGAAACAGACTTTCTCTGAGGCGCGTGCAGGCCTTGGGGTTCACTGGGGGTGCACGGGGCCAGCTCTTGGCGGGGCACTCCAGGACACCTAGCCAGGAGCTCAGCCAGCTGGAGCCCCCCCTCCCCCGCCCGTACCCCAAAGGACTGAGCAGGCAGGCGCAGGGGGAGGGCGTGGAACCGCTGCTGTCCCAGCGCAGTCAGGAGCCACGCAACAAGCCCCTGCAACCCACCGGAGGAGGCTTGATCAGCCGATCACCCTTTCTTCGACGTATACACCTCCAAACTCGCCTCGAAGGCCCCTGGCAGGTTGTCAGCCTGACTCCGAAGCGCTACTCAGATCCTAGATAAGCAGAAACCTTCGGGCCCATCGGGTCTTGGTCTGGGACTGCGCAAGTTCGATCCACCGAGGAGCGACCAGGCTGACTCCTGGGCCAGAAAACGGTGCGCAAGGCTACCTCCCGGCCAGCTGTCTGCTCTCCCTGTCTGTGAAGCCACGCCTGTAGTATTATCTGGCTAAAAAAGCGTTCGGGGCCAACTGAGGCAAAGCGTCGCGGAGATCGCCCCAGTCGCTGGCACATCCCCAAATCACCTCTCCCCGCCTCTCCCCAAGTTGCCAAGAAGCAGTCGGGGGAATTACAGGGGTGGCAGCGATGATCTGGAAACGGAGAAGGAGTGGACGGGAAGAGATGAGAGAAAGGAAGAAAAGAGCACTAATGAGAAAACTTGGGAGATTGAAAACTTGGTCTGCAAATAATCCTGCACAATGTGAAACTCTACCACACTAAACCCTTTCTGTGCGTCTTTTACAATGAGAACTTTCCTCTAATTGTGCTAGGGAATTGAAGGTTGGTCACAGTCCTAACATGGTACTGTCATGGCTCAAGACACTAAATGTCGCTAACCCCAACATTGGAGTTAATTATTTCGATGTCCATCACTTCTCCTTCTGGAAACGTGTCCAGTTTCCCAGATCATTTCATTGCTTCACGCAAGAATCTCCTTTCCCCCTTCTCTGCACGTGCGTGCACATATGTGTATATACACGTGTGTGCAATTCGCATATCTGTATACTCATATGAATATACACATACAATATTAATTTGGGGTTTACGGTTCTGCTTAAAGGAGGAAAGTATTTAAGATCTGATCTGCATCTTAAAAAAAAATAAAATAAAATGACTTCAGCTATGTGCAGGGAAAGGGATGCACTTCGATGCTGAATAATAAAATGCCAGCATAGTTCACAGGCAAAAGGTAAACACAAATTGTAGGAGGAGAAGGAAGGTTTGGGGTTCTTCTCTAGGCACTGCTGGAGGCTGGTCTTGGTGACCAGGGCATCCTGGAAACAAGGTGCCTCCTTGGGCACCGTCCTCTGGGTCACCTACACCTCGGGGATCTCCATTCCTCTTGCCCACGAAGGGCGCGAGTGCCAGACACATCTCCGCCCAGCTCTCCCGGCTGTTTCCGGCACCAGCTGCCCCTCGGAGCCTCCGCTCCAGGAGGTGAGCCTGCGGCCCAGGGAACACCCGCTGTCCCTCCCGAACCTCCCGCAGCCCGCCCACCTAGGACAGGCTTTTCAGGAGGGTCAGCAACTTACTCAACATATTGGCTTCGTGGGAGCCGTTGACTTTGCCATCCGGGTAGATCTGCAGATGGAAACCGATGCCCACTCTGCAGTAGAGGCTACCGGTCCGGCGCCCCGAGGGGCTCCACTGGAAACTGCCCTGCTCTGAGCCACTGCCCTGACTGCCCCGAGAAGCCGCGGGAGAAGAGGGAGCAGAAGACGCGGAAGACTTCGAGCTACTACTGCTCCGACTGCTGCTGGAATCTCCCGGATTCCGAGCCGCGGCCGCGGATCCGGGTTGCCCTTTGAGGGCCACAAGCTTCTCTTCGTGAGCCCAAGCGCAGAGGATCAGGTGGCTGAGCAAGAGGAGGAAGAAGGACAAGCTCATTCTTCCAGCCGCGGGGGTCCTAAACGCATCTTGCAGGGCTGGCTCTGGGCTCCGGAGCCCCCGCGCGGCTGCGTGCCTCTGACGCTGCCCCCCTCGCCGCGCCGGGTGGACATAGCCTCGGGGAAGGCAGAGAGAGAGGGAGACAGACAGAGAGGGAGCGAGGCCACAGGAGCGGATCTCGGCGCTGGCACCGGGATATTTATAACGCCAGTGATCTCACTGCTCCGTGCACGCCTGCGGAGCTTCCCCTCACCAGCCGCTTTGTGCACTCCCCGGCCGGTGCGGGGAGGAAGCCTCACGGTCCCGGGGGCGGGGGTGCGAGGAGGGAGGAGACGCGGAGCGAGTGGGAGGGGACGCCAGCCGGGCCGGGAGACGCGGCACCCCGACGCCGGTTGCGCCTACCCTAGAGCCACGTACCCGGGGTTCCTCACTGCCCGGGCCACCGCTCCCCGCCCCCAAAGAGCCTCTCCCTCCCTCCTGCCCCGCCTCCGCGGGGCATTGTGCTCCACGCGGTTTGGGAGCGCGCCGGGGACCCGGACAGAAATGGGGTGGAAACGTGGGAATGTGACCTCTCGCTCCTTTTCCGCGCACCAGCATCCTGGCCAAGCAAGTCCTGCCCACCCGGGACCCGATTTCCAGGTTGCTCACCTGTCCCCTGTATATTCCATCAGCTCGTTCCCCACCCGGGAATCCTTCAGACGCCTTCACGTGCTGGAAACATGCAGCCCAAGTTGGGAAGGGTTTGCAGGGCAGGCCGATTTGTTACTGATTTATTAAGGAGATAGGGATGGGTTTATCGCGTTTAGGAAACTATCCCCTCATTGTGCCACGGCTGGAGCTGCTTTTCTGTTAGAAACTCTGGACGGATGCTGCTGAACATTATGCCTAATTTGTTTTTCCTCGTGGGACTGTGTTTCGGCTGATGAGCGCGCGCACACACACACACAGGTGCCCACCCACCCACTCTCCTACCCAGGCAAGAGGGACCAGCACATGTGACTGACTGTCCAGTTGTCCCCTCTCTCTCCAGGATTCCCTTGGCAGGAAGGATTAGCTAGTGGCGTGCTTCAGCTTACTCAGAGCTGCCTTTGACTGAGAACGGACCCCAATGAATGATTAATGACGCGCGCCCTGGATCTCAACCTCCAGAAACCTGAGAGCGGAGAATTCTCGGTGGGAAGAGCTCCCACTGCTATTTATCTGAGAAATATACCTGACTTGCATTCTTGTAATATTTCTGTCTGAAAACATACCTGAAGCTTTGAACTAAGCTCTGATACATTATTCATTAGCCATTTTAATGAAAAGGCGGTGATCTTAACTGATAAGGTCAATTCACACAAGCCAAGTTTGATGTTAAGATATGGCCTCGTCCATTATTGAGTGTCCACTTAAGCTTTCCTTTTGCAATAATGAAAAGCACATAAGATGCATGTAGTTTGTTTTTTGTTTGTTTGTTTGTTTGATTGATTGGTTGGGGGTTTTTTGTTTTATTTTGTTTTTTGTTTTTTAGTATTGGAAATCTTCCATGGACAGAGCACTTAGCATTAAAGCAGCTATCACACAGAAAGTCACCTGGACAACATAATAAAGCCACTGTGGGGAAGAAGGTGCACTGGGTACACGCAGAAGTGCATGGCATGGGGTGAAGTACCTTTGGTGTTCCAGGTGCCAGCTATGTGCTTCTGGCTTCCTGGGCTGGGTAGATAGGGTCCAACAAGACAACCCTGGAAGTGAACATTGAGAACAGTTGCAGGCTCCCTCAGAAATGCCCACTTGACTAAAGTCACTTTTTTCCATGGTGACTGATTGTAGGATGCTGACCATGGGTGCTAAAGGTAGCAACCTTGGATCTGTGACAAAGCTGTCAGGGTTTATGGCACATTGGTGCTTCTAGGTATCATCAATTAGTTCTCTCATGTGTCATCCAGTGTACTGCCCATACCTAAAGTGACAAGGATTTTCAAAAGCAAATCTGTTCACTTCCCCACTTAGCCCCCCTGAGGACAGTGACTCCAGTGCCTTCTTCAAAGCTCAGAGACTTAAGGGGCTTGGGTCAGGTTGCTAAAGCTGAGGTTAGATCTCATGTCTTTTCTCACCTGTACTGAAACAGTCGTCTTTGTATTGCTCCAGTGCCCCCCAAGGGCCAGGTTGGGCAATAGGGAACTTGCCTAGCATGCTCAACTCCCTGGGTTCAATACCCCACACTGGGGAAAAAAGTCTAGTCTGGAGATATCGTGGGAAGACTCAAACACCCTCTCTGGACTGGGTCTACTTCTTTCCTTCACATGGAAGATGGTAAGATGCACACTCCTGGGGGCCACAAGTTTAGGAAGCAGTGAGGGGGAGGGACATGGGTCACTAAGAGGAGGCCAGGACCAGCTGTTGTGGGCAGTGATTAAATTTGTGTTACCGAACCTGAGCTCAGCTCTCAATTCTCTTCCATCCTAAGAGAATGGGAGACAGTGCACAATGTGAACCTCCACTGATGCACATAAACAAGTAGAGTGAATGCAATTGAATTTTGTCAGATTTATAACAAGTACCTTGGAAGAACATACATTGGGGTCACTAAGAGGGTTTGCAAAAGCTGAATAGTGGGACTGGTAAGACCACAATGCTGGTTCAGAGCTGTCTGCCAGTCTCCTCCTCCCACAACTTCTGAGAGATGGAAACTGGTGGCCTGAGTTTCCACACAGTGCCCAGGATGACCCATACCCTTGCCATCCCATGAGTAGCTGGTCTGGTCTCCACTGAGCTGTGTTCATAGCAGATCTTAGTCTCTGAGAAAAAAACAATCTCATTCCACTCTCTCAACCATCCCTGGCTTTACTCTGGTAAATTCTACCCCAAAGACAGTGAAAACCTATACTACATTTTATCTAGTGACTTTCTGATACCTGAAACATGCAAAGCCCTCTGCTGGGAACATTTCAGGAGTCCTTTTAATAAGCACAGGAGCTAGTCAAGGTCTGCAGGGTTTGTGCAGTCACAGGAGCTAGTTAAGATCCCCAGGGTTTGTGCAGTCACAAGCAGGCAGCTGGTGCCAGTGCTCAGTGCAATCTGTTCCAAGTTCCAGCTCTCCTGGCCGTGGAGAAGGTGCAGGCACCTGGCTACAAGCGGAGTTAAAGCAAATGAACTGGTGCTCACTGGTTGCTGCCTAACAGGGTACCAGAAAACTATCAGTCGTGTAGGCATCAGGCTTTAGGACTGCACCTCTGTTTGGGTCCTATTCCCTTAGGTTTAACTTTTCCAGCATCATTCCATTGAGCTTGCTTCTCCTAAATGCCAGTATCTTTCTTCCCTTGCTTCTTTTGTTACTACACTAGTGATCCAGTTACTAACAACAGGAATCAACTTTAATTACCATATCCTCAGCCTAGAACCCAAAAGCCCAAGGAGATAGAGGCTGGGTGAAGATCTCAGTGCCTAAGCTTCCCATAAACCAAGGGGCAAGTTCCAAATTTACAACCTTCCTCTGTGACCACCCAGGGCCTGTACATCCTGTATTGCCTCATGGTGGGACCTAGGGAAGGGCAAGAGGCAGAGAGTGGGCTACAGTCAGTGACCCAGGCCAACCTAAGACAGTCCCAGGAGCTTTTCCCACCCACATGCAAAGCAGGCTGCTTGGGACCAGGTGGCTTCTTCTGTTTACAATGCTCCCTGAGACCACAGCTCTAATCTGGAGGTACAAAGAACTCTGGGAAAGCCATCTGTTTTGAGGTTGGTAATGCTGTACAGTTGGAAGGCAGTCTGCTTTTCTTTGTTTGATCCAAGCAATCAAAAACCCAGAGGTTTTCAAAATGACCTTCCAAGGAAGCTACCCAAACCTGCTTTAAAGAACACTGTGGCCCTCTCCCTTCATAACTGCCACCTTCTCCACTTCACCCATCCTCATAACAATATGAAGCACTCTCTGTCAACCAGCTTCCTTGGGACCCCACAGTGATTTCTAATCCCATGCAAGTTTTAACGAGGCTGAAGACTGTGTAGACTGAATGTGTCACCCTCAAATTCATGTCAAAACCCTGATTTCCAATGTGGTGGTATTTGGAGACAGATGAGGGAAGTAATTAGTATCAAGATGGAGTTAGTCCCTAAAAGAAGTGACAAGAAAGACTTGGTTTCATTCCCACTCCTGCCCCCAGGTGAAGAAATCAGAAAAAGGACCCTCTGCAGAGCCTGGCTACACGGGTACCCGGATCTCAGACTTGAGAGCCTCCTGATCTGTGAAGACTGTGTTATTAAAACACCCAGACTGTGGTGTTCTTGTTATAGCAGCAGACACTGCCTTAGACAGGGCTCACTTGCTGTGAGAGCAGTCAGGAGCTGACCTGTGGGGCCTTCAGTTCATGCTCTTGGCAGGACACCCCTATTTCCTGCAGGCCTGGCTTCCCAGCAGCCCATTTGGCAGCCACCTCGAAGTAAATAGCCTGTGGCTAAAGGAGCAGGCTGAGCAGGTTGGGAAGGGTGAGAGGGGTAGGAAGAAGGGTTGATGGTGTGAAGGGGAGACAGACTAAGGGGCAGCGGCTTATTCATCTAGGTGCTGGTGTGGTGAGCACCACTGCAGGGCTCAAGCTCAGACCTCATCCCCATTCTCCAGCACCTGCTACTTTTTTCAGAGGAGGGGGCTGTCTGGTACATGCCACCAACAGCTGCTTCCTTCTACATCTGCCGAGTCAGAAACTAAAGTAACCTTTGCTGTTAAAAAGCAGTCTCAATAAATTCAGTGACACCATCTATTTTCCCTAAGAAGCTCAGCTCCTGTGCTTTCCAAGTAACCTGATGACTGTTTTTCTTTTAAAATCTGTTGCATCCATGCACTGAGGCCCAAAGCACCACATGGCCCCAGTTACCATGGTGCACAAAACCCAACTGTGGGAAATTTCAAATTCTCGATGACCAACTGCAGCATGTGGAGTACGCTGTACTATTATGCACACAGTGATGCAGAAGTCATGGTTCAAGAGGTCATAGTTTAAAATCATGCCAATAGCTGGGCGTGGTGGCACATGCCTGTAACCCCAGTAATTGGGAGGCTGAGGCAGGAGGATCCACTGTGAGTTCAAGATCAGCCTGGGTTACAAAATGAGCTTAAAGCCAGCCTGAACTGCATAGTGAGACCCTGTCTCAAAAAGACCAAAAAAAAAATAATAGTAACAACAATAATCTAGCCCTTCTCCTAAACAGCACCCACTCAACTTTTTTTTTTTCTTTTTTTTTTCTTTTTGCACTGGGGATCAAAATCACAACCTCATGCCTGCCAGACAAGCACTTAAGCCACTGAGCCAAACTCCTGGACCTAGTTTTTTGAGGCAGAGTCTCACTATGGAGCTTAGGCCAGCCTTGCACTCCTGCTCCTGTTGTAGCCCAGGACCAGCCTGTAACTCACAATGCTCCTCCTACCTCAGCCTCCCGAGTTCTGGGATTAAAGGCGCGCGCCACCACACCTGGCTCCACTCAACCCTTTTTGATGGGTTTTACTACTGGCACAGTCTGTATCTAATGATGTCAAAGAGGATATTTTGAGGCTATGTTAAGAGGTGTGTGGTAGTTTCAGTCTTGATTCTCTGTAAGCAGTGCACTGAGACATTTCTGTTCATAAAATAGAAGGAGGAAGAGGGGGAGAGGAGAAGGGGAGGGAGAGGAGGGAAAGAAGTGGGAAGAAGTACAAAGAGAAGGGGAGGAGGTCTGCTATTCCAATAATTTTAGCACTTTGATGTTTGCTTTGTATTCAGAGAGGAAAGCCATAAGCAAATGGGCATGAATTCAAGAAAAGTGGGGGCAGAGGATGAGGAGAAAGAAGGCACAGTGTCCCTTTCCGAGACACCTTCTGGTGCCAAATGGGAAAGGCAGGAAGAAAACAGGAGCAAATCAGCCCTGGTGCCAGTCATAGATAGACAGGAAGCTCCTGAAAGAGCAACACACCTGCTGTCTATTCACCAGCCCACCCAAAGGCCATTTGTTCAGAGTGACTTTGTAGAAGCTGACCTGTTAGACAGTTACAGAGACTGAACCCACATTGTACTTTATTTTCCTATAGGAAAGTGCTTGTTTTCCTACCCTGTTAGAGGGAAAAGAGGACAAAACTTGGAGATGTAACTGCTAGGGCAGGGAGAACACAAAACTGGAAAGATACCTTCAACAGTAGCACCTGGATACTTACTTTGGTTTAGTTTGGTTTTTTTTGCCCTGCAAGAAAAGTTTAGGCATCACATTCAACAGAAATATCCCTCACATACTGTTTCTAGGAAGTCAAATGTGATTTCGATTTAACCAAAAGCAGTTGAAGAAGGCAGAGAAAAATAAGTAAAGGAAAGCATTCTCTTATTATAGCACCTGTCAAGAAAATTATTTATGAATAATCCTTTTGATTTCTTTCAATTTTTTCTTGCTAATTGCAAAATAATTGCTAGCTCAAGAATCATTCAATGGTAGTATAAAAAGCCGGGCATGGTGGCACATGCCTTTAATCCCAGCACTTGGGAGGCTGAGGTAGGCAGAGCATTGTGAGTTCAAGGCCTGCCTGGGCTACAATGGGAGCGCAAGGCCGGCCTTAGCTACATAGTGCGACCCTGCCTCCAAAAACTGGGGCTGGGGGTTTGGCTCAGAGGCTTAAGTGCCTACCTGGTAGGCATGAGGTTGTAAGTTCGATCCCCGGTGCCACAAAAAAAAAAAAAAAAAGTATAAAATGTCTGATGAATCATAGTGTGTAAAAACTACAGTTGAGCTCCCCACAATATCCACACTCCTATTCTGTGACCATAAATCCATAACCTGAAAATCATGTTGATGAAGTCCTTCTGATAAAATATTTTGTTTTTCTTTACAGTAGCTATCTCAGGTCAGCGTAAGGAGAAGATCCTAGTTTAGCTCCTGAAAAAAAATAGGATGAAGAAAGTGGGAGAGATTAGCGTACATTTGCAATTTTTGAAAAGAATCTACCTTATGCAAAATATACTCTTGCCTATCCTCTTTGAGATTCCTATATGTTCTTTAAAGAGACGGATTGAGGAGCTACAGCATATTCCAATGAATACTTGGTGGTAACTGAAGTGATTTCCTGATGACAACCAGAGGGGCTGTGGAATGAAACTTGGTTCAGTATTAAGGGTCATCATAGAATATAGTATTACATTTGGTTATTGAATAGCTGGTTTACTTTTTTCATGGGTATAAATGGTCTGCAGTGGATTGTAAGCTCCTTAGATCATGCTCCTTTCAGCAGTCACTGGCTTATAAGCCCCCCAATACAGAATAATGTGCATCCTAAATGAGGAACCTTAGGAGAGATGGTTTAAAAAAATACATCTTAAGAATTGCTTAAATTTCTCCCCCAAAGAATTGTGAACTTTAGCATTTAAAAGTATATTGTAATGCTGGTTGATTTGCTGCCTGCATTTCCTGAATCAAGGGACCGGAGGATTGGGGACAGGGTGTGTCTTTGTGTTTGCATCATTTGCACTACCATAGCTCTTAATTACAGAAATTGTTTATGCAAATGGACTTCGTTTTCTACTCCAAATCCCTGACTTTTGGCAGGCTGCACAAGGCAAACACCTGTTGTCTAGTTACACAGAAAAACACCTGTCAACAGACTTGCTAGGTGCTAACACAGGAGCTGTCTTCCGGGTCTTGGGAAACTCCGTGACTGTCAGAAAAAAGGAAGAGTACCTGCCTAGATCCCGGGAGGGGCAAATGACAGCTATTGACTTCTGAGGGAAGATGTCATTGAGTTTGGTCTCCTTCCTCTGCCTACTCCAGGGAAATGCAACCAGGGGCAGCAACATCTGTTAATGAGTGAATAACTTTGGTCAGATTCTAGGAAAATTCCTTTTTAAAGGACACTGTTTCCTTTTAAAGGAAATAGATGTGAACACTTTTACAGGTGACTATCCAGGTCACCAGAGTGGAAGAGTGGACATAAGAGGTAAAAGGAGAAGCAAAGAAATGTTGACCTGAAAAACAAGACATATGATAATTTCAGAAAGTGACAATTTTTAATGTATTGGCAGTCTGGCCTGGTCCTATATAAAGAAATAAGCAGATCTAGTCTAGTAGACATTACTGGAAAAGTTAGAATCAGTTCCTGAAGTAATCAATTTTTCTTTGACTATTTAGATATTTGTATATGATTCATAGCCACCCATGGAGAAGAAAAAAAATGAAATGAAAAATAAGCTTTGGAAGGAGAAAGAGCAAAAATTAAAGGTTCACAACTTTTAAAGATAAATTTTATTACTACTATTTATTTCAGATGCCCTAAACTTTTGTTTCCCAGATCCAAGATATAGAGAAATCTGAATGAGCTCGGAAAACTTCCAGAACCTGCCTAATCCTGTGGAAGGTTGCCCGCAGAGCAGGGTAGCTAAGGCTCCATCTGCGTCTCTTTCCAGCTGGAACTCTGCTCCTTGATACACGGTGGAAGGAGCTGCCAGCCTGCCTTCCTCCTCCAGATGGATGCTGCTCCTCTCTTCTGCCCCATTGTCTCTCATTAAGCCACTCTCCTTCCCCACCTTCTGATTTATTCTGGTCTTGAGATATCCTTGGTATGAACTACAAATGGAAAATGGGGGTGGATTGTGCTGGGTTCAGCAGTGTATATGTTAAACTGATGCATTAAAAAAATGTAGTCAGGAAAGAGGGCAGACAGAGAAATCATTAAGAAAATTTAAATCTCAGATTCATTGTTGATCCCTGCCCCCACATACAATTCATCAAGAATTCCTTTTGGCTCTATTTTCCCATATCCAGGACTCAAATCCTTCTCTATCCCTCCACTTCAACCACCAGGTTTAAGCCACCATCATTTCTCAAGTGGATGAGTGTAGAGTAGGTCTTCTTGCTTTTCGCCTTGGCCCCTAACAATTTATTCTTAAGGCGGTGAAGTAATCTTCTTTGAAGGCCAGTTAGTTTATGCCATTCCTTTTCTGAAAATGACCCATCACTTCTCATTTCACTCAAAATAAAAGCTAAAATCCTCCCAGTGACCTTCAAGCTCCTACTCAGTCCCCAGGCTCACTGTGTTCAAGCTATGCTGGCTTTCTCGCAGCTCTCCCAACTCCATGGCTACATTCTCACCTCCGATGTTCACGAAGCCCACTTCCTCTGCTGTGACTGCTCTTCCCCATTATATTTGTCTCACTAAGTTCTTTGTCTCCTCTAAATCTTTGCTCAAATGTCTTCTCAAATGTCACCCGAGCACGTATATAAAGTTGCATCCTCTCAGTACTTTCTAACATCCATTCTGTTTTTCTTTTAACATTTTTCTGCAACAGTTTTTAAAGTAGAGTGGACCCCTACTGCAAACTGTGCACTCTGATCAGTCATTAATTTTCTAGTGCTCACAAACTTAGGACAAAGGGACTGTTGTCTAGTCTCTGTGAGGTCATCAAAAAACGAGGTGCAGAGAGATTAAGTAATTTACCCAAAACACACAGCTAAGAAGCAGAGGAGCAGAGGTTCAAACTCAGTCTGGTTTCAGGAGCTTTTGCAGTTCTGCATTGCTGGATTTTACTCCTTCTAATCTATGGTGTAATATATTTCTGTATTGCAAATACTGTGTATTGTCATTTTTACCTTGCCAGTATATAAACTTAATGAGAGTGAGAATTTTTCCTCTGTTTGCAAATATTTACTAAACACCTAAATGATGCTTGATATATATTGCTGCTCAATAATTATTTGGTGAGTAAACAAATGATCTTGATGATTGAGAATCTGCTCTCCAGCTTAAGATACATTATTTCAGGTTTGTTGAAAGATATCCACTACTCAGATGCTTCAGTTTATGTTTTGGCAGACTTTTAGCAGAATGGATATTAAGATTTAAATGCAAAGCACCCCCCAAGGCTCCTGTGTTAAAGGCTTTGATCTCCAGTGCAGTAATGCTCAGAGGTAGGGACTAGAAAAATGATTGAATTAATGAGTTTATAGCTGAGTGGCCTCTTAAGAAGTGGGACCTAGTTGGGAGAACAGGTCCCAACAGGGCAAATGCCTTAAAAGGGTGTATCTTGTTTCTGGCCCCTTCTTTACACTGTCTCTCTCTGCTTCCTGTCTGACACGAGTTGAGCACTTTTTTGCTCTGCATACTTTCTGCCATGATGGCCACCATGAGCCCAACAGCAATGAAGCCAGATGACCATGGACTGAAACCTCTGAAACCATGAGCCAAAATAAACCTTTCCTCATTTAGACTGTTTTTCTTCAATTAGGTCCTTTTTCCTCATTTGTCAGAAAACTGACAAACAGTGCAACAGAGAGAGACAGCATTTTGGTGCAGACATTGTATTTTATGGTGTGGATGCTAAATGTGTGAAAGTGCTTCAGAAATGCCTCTTTGATTTCTGTTTTTGTTAAGTTCTCTGACAACCACAACCATCCTTTTCCACACTGTAAATGGGGTGGGTAAATATGAGAGGAACCCCTCATTCACACACGCCAAACACCATTCAGTCTTTTAAACTTTATTCCCGTTATGAAGTTCACAGTGACAGCACCACACACAGAGAGATTTCAAACCAGAAGATAGGGACTGTGTGACAGAAATAAAGTCAGTTTTTATGGTCCTCATACTAAAAAAAATACAGAGAAACTCTACAGTTTGATAATATCTACAATTCTTCAAATATTGTCTTTAATGACAACAAGGGCATGAGTAAAAAATATTCCTATTGAAAACTCATAAAGCTGAATTTTACACATACACATACACACACACACACAAGTAACTGTGTAGTCCAGGTCAGACTTCAGAGCCTTATGTTTGTTCTTGGTAAAAATGAGGGTAATAATTTTTCTTTGATGTTCTTTGTTTTTATAAGAAAATAAGAGCATCAGTGTTAGTGTGAATGTGAAATCATTACACAAACCTAATTTCAATGTTAAGTGTGTCAAAATAGCATGTTTTACTAACATACAAAAAGCTTCTAGCTATTGTATAAATATAAAAGAATTTTAATCAGGTACTTTTGCCTTGGAGAAATGCAAATGTAAACAAACAAAATTAATGGTATATATGTCATAGTTTGTGGCAGAGGAGTTTGGTCCATTTGCGTTGTTAAAAGGTTGGATTAAGAATCCCTGTAGGTATTTTGGCAGCTGAAAGAATTCCAGTGAACATTTGTGGGTTACAGAAGACATGAGATTTATCTGCCTTACTCTGAAGGGTGAGGACAAAGGAAAGGGAGATGACTGAAGTCAAGCAGCCCACCCGTGTTCTTCGTTGTCTTCACATAGTGGCTCATTTTGTGGGCAGAACTGTGTAAAATCACTGAGAACCACTGATAAGTTCTCTTTGCTCCCTCTCAGCACTCCAACAGTTACAACATTTTGCAAAGTCTGTGATCCATGGAGATAACTCCTCTACTCCTTAGAAGAAAGGATTTTACCTCGAGTTTCCAGAACATCTTTGTATTCTGGAAAATATATGAGAAAACCTTTGTAGCAACTATAGTAGTTAAAACTATGTGTCTTAAAATAAAACAAATAACCTCACATTGACTGAGTTGAATAGATCTGCAGTACGTAATTTGCTAGAGAAGAGCAAACTGTAGCTCATTTTCACTTCCATTTCTCCTTTAGTAAAACCAAGAAACAGACTTGAAACTCTAAGCCTGTACCCTATCTGTGATCAGTTTTTTAGCATTAAAAATGTCTTACTTTTCAAATCAAATAATATTCCTTACTGCTTTATTTATTTATTTATTTATTTATTTATTTATTTATTTTGTAGCCCTGGGGGTTGAACTTGCAACCTAGCACCTGCCTGACAGGCACATGAGCCACTGAGCCAAACTCCCGGCCCTGGTTTGCTTGAGCAGGGTCACACTGTGTAGCTCAGGCCGGCCTAGCACTCGTGTTGTAGCCCAAGCCAGCCTCGAACTCACAACGCTCCTCCTATCTCAGCCTCCCGGGTGCTGGGATTAAAGGCGTGCGCCACCATGCCCAGCTCCCTTACTGCATTATTTGATCTTTAATATGATTTGATTTTTTTGGAGAAAAACACATTTACCATGCCAGGTCATTTTAATGAAAGTTTTGAGCACATCTAAGACCAAAATTAAAAAGATCAATGTGTCTTAAGAAAAAGAAAAATGCTAAAGGAACAGTATATTTTGACATTAAATGTCACCATTTTTTTGTTACCAACATTTAAAATTGTTAACAATCTTTATTACCTTTTTATTTACTACTTGGGAGAAGGGAAATTTTTGCACAGTTCTTTTGCCATTGTTTCACAATTAAAATGTGTGGTCACTGGGAGTAGGATTGTTAACTAAGCAAAACGCTACTGGTGCCAGTCTGGTTCACTCTTTGGTTATGGTTTCTTTTCTCTCTCTCTCCTTCTTTTTTTTTTTTTTTTTTTTTTTTTTTTTTTTTTTTTTTTTTTTTTTTTTTTTTTTTTTTTTTTTTTTTTTTTTTTTTTTTTTTTTTTTTTTAATTTAAGAGAAAATAGATACAGAAGCTAGAAATAAAAGTCAAAAAAGACAGACAAACAACAACAACAGATCTGATATGATAACATTGTAGGTTTACACACTGAGGTGGTTGAAGTTTGGCAGTAGTTACAATATTGCATATCATTACCTTCCTAGGGG
>RJWM01012752.1:0-55495 GCA_004363535.1 Dasyprocta punctata
AAAAAAAAGGAAATCTATCCCCAGTACTAGGAAAAGAAACTAAAATTACATTTACTCATGGATGGTGAGTCATCCTCAGTTGGGTTAAATGATAGCATATTATTACCATAGATGTTACTAGAAAAAGACTGTTTATTCTTTAATCAAACCTTATCTTAATGATTTTAATCATCTTTTTGGATTGAGTGTTTATAATAAAATTAATCACTTAAAACCTATAGAGTTTAATTCACAGAATACTATGGTATCTACAGTTGATAGAAAAGTCAAGCTGTGTGTTGAGTAATATTTGTATTATACCACATGAGAGCACATTATAGTCTTTTTTGGGTGGTTTACTAATATATACTGATAAAATAATTGTTGGGTATGTAATAATAGCTTTGTATATGAGATTGATATAAAAGAGTTGGTTTCAAATTAAAATGTTGTTTTCACAAGCCCTCTATGAAAGAACAGAATGGTGTATACTTACTGTTTGTCTGTCTCAAAATGTATAAATGAACATGAAAAAGTTAAGATTCTTTCCAACTATTTTGTGGGTTGTTGAGAGGATCACAGTGCCCCTTGCTTATGAATTTGCCAGAGAACATCAAGTGACACAATTAAGTCAAAAGTTTTTTGTTTCCTTTGCATTGTAGAACTAAAACCAATATTTTAGAACTATTCTTCTAATTTTGAGCAAGTAAACATTCAGATCTGAAGCTCATGGTTTAGTAACTGACTTTCAACCAAGTAAAATATTTTTCAACAAAATATTATTTGACACAGCCTTCTAAAATATTTGTATGATATCCTGTGTGAGAATATATGCTCTTCAAGTAAATTTGTCCATCTAGTTAAACAACTTGGCTAGTCAGAGTAAATAGTATTATATCATTCTAAACAATCTCTTCTTGCTGGTATTCCATGAAGTCTGGGAAAAGTAATACTAGGTAATTATTTTTTTCCAGACCCTCCTGCTTAAACAGAGTTGTAAAGAATAAACTTTGGAATCCTAAGTTGCTTATTTCTCGTTTAGGACTTGGGAGGAAATAAATAAAGTTAGTAAGTCCTCCCAGAGCTGAGTCAGAAGCCGCAACTCAAAGCTCTCACTGTCTGCATCCACAGCTGGGCGTGTTCCTGACCCCCATGTTGCCTAGCGGGACACTCAGAATGCCACGGGGATGAGACACACTCCATCCCGTTCTGCTCACGTTTACTACCATACTTCCTCATATTTGATTATACAAAATTCCCAGGTTCCCTCTTTTTGTTGGTTTAGTAAATTATCTGTATTACTAAAGGAGTAAGAGCTGGGGATTTAGCTCGGTGGCATAAGTGCCTGCCTGGCAAGTGCGAGGTTGTGAGTTCGATCCCCAGTAACAAAAAATAAGAAGTAGGGGAGGGGGAGGAGAGGGGAGGGGAGGGGAGGAGGGAGAGAGAGAGATAGGGAGAAGGAGAAGGAGAAGAAGAGGAAAAAAAGAAGAGAAAGAAAGATTTTTACCTATGATTGAAAATTAGATGGTGCTTTTCAAGGGAATTAATCCAAAGATAATTTCTCTTTTAATACAAATAGGAAGCTATGGAATAATATGTTATTGATATTAGCTAAATTTTTACTGAAACGCTTTATAACTATGAGAATTAAAATTGACCAAACCAGGCATGGTGGTGCATACCTGTAATCCCAGCACTCGGGAGGCTGAGGCAGGAGGATCACTGTGAGTTTGAGGCCAGCCTGATCTACATAAATGAGTTCAAGGCAATCCTACACTACATAGTAAGACCCTGTCTCAAAAAAGAACAAACAAAACAAAACAAAAAAGCAGTTTCACACTAAATGACTCTTAAAGTCTTCATTTTTTATATGTACTTTTTAGAATGCTTTTGTCTTTATTGCATAAAGAGAAATATAGGAAGTTACACTAACCAAAATTTTAAGAGGTTTTTCACAGCTTCTCGGTATTGACTTGCTTTAAAACTTTTCCCTTTCTTCCACTGAGGGTCACCGTCCTCCATCTCCCCCCATATGTCTTTATGACTTTGCCAGAACTGATTACCTATGCTTTACAAATAATATAATTTACAAGTGCAGTTTGACTGTTTATCCCACCCACAGCTACTTGTTTTACCCTCCTTTGAACATGGCATTGCTAGGACATCAGCGAGGGAACAAAGGCACATAAAATATCACCTCCGCCCTCAAAAAACATATCATATTTCAGGAGAGAAAAGGCACACCCTTGCAAAGATGACTAACAAAGCAGAGCAGTGTGTGTTGTGTCAAATGAATGGTACAGAACTTAATTTCTGGAGGAGAGAATGAAGACATTGCTGGGCAGGGCTAGTCAGAGAAAGTTAAGGAGAAACCTGGTCTTGACCGTCTCTGCCTTGAAAGATGGTAAGGTTTCCATGGGCGGAGATGAAAGAGGAGAAATACAGACAGAAGAAATCCATGTGTAAATAGAAGAGCAGGCTCTAGGCAAGTTCAGTTTAGTGTCCACTGAAACAGTAGGACTCCTTTCATTCCCTTTGCTAAATTATTGTAGCTTTTGTCATTTAATGATGCCATAAAGTCATTACACCAGTGGCTTTCAACTTTTTGGCTGCTGTTTTCAGTTGTATCAGTCAGTGCTTACTAGATTCAATGCAAGATGCACAAATATATCAGAACTTCCAAGATTGGCTTGCAGCGGCCGCCCAAAGAGTCAGGTGGGGAAGAGTGCAAAAGGTCCATCTGTACACGGCAGACCCCGAGGATCCAGTCGAAGGCCTGGAGCTCAGTGTGGTGTCCCGTGTGAGTCTGTATCTGGAGCCTAAAGAGTCTGTACCGGAAGCCAGGAGACAACTTCCAAGGTAAAGATGAAGACTGGAGCTCCTCCAGAGAAACAGAAGTCTTTCTTCTTTGTTTCTCCTTTATACCCTTCAGGTGACAAGCCACCCTAGGATGGGTCTTCTGTCATCAGTAAATCCCCTCAGCCACACTTTGAACTATGCTGGTCCAAGTTAGCTGGGCGTTTCTTAACTCAGGTTGACACAATCAGTTAACTATCATACCAGGAAAGATACATTTTGCACCACAGTGCAGTCTGCACATTTACATATAACTGAAACAAAAATTTTACAAATCAGTACTTATGAATATGACAGGTTCTCTTCCTCTTTTTTTAATTGCTCATCAGGTCTATTAATTGGTTTAATAATCCACTGTTATTTAGTGACTCAGTTTAAAAATTGTAAATCAGTGGCTCTCAAAGAGTGTTGCTTGTACCAGGCTCATCAGCATCTCCTGAGGACTTGTTTGAAGTGCAGGCTTTTAGGCCTCACCCTAGACTACTAAATCAGAAGACTTGGGCCTGAGACCCAGCTATGAGGCTCTGTACTTTACAGTCAGAGCCTGTTCTTTAACAGGCATCCAGGTGGTTCTGATGCGTACTCTAGTTGGAGAAGCCTTGCACCAGAAGATTCCTCCACTCACACCGTGCTGTCCACCCTAGAACCTCCTGAGTCACTCTCCCTGCAGTTATGTGCGTGCCTTACTCCAGTCTACTCACTGAGGCCTCCCTTGCCTTCTGGGTTGAATCTCAGCACTCTGAATCTCCCTAACCCTGCTATACTTTTTCTTCCACAGTATTACTCACCTAACATTCTGTATAATTACTATTATCTCACCAGATGGCATAAGCTCTAGGAGGGCAGGGATCTGTATGTTTTGTTCACTGGGCCCTCTGAAGTGTGTCTTACAATCCTAAGCCCTTTCATATTTGCTGCATGGGAGAGAACAAAGGAGGGAAAAAAGAATGGACCTGTTGACCTCATTGATGGTCTGAAATGCTGGTTCAAGAAAACATTCTTTAAAGAACAGTCCTCTGTAGATCTTGAAGTTCAACTTACAGGCCAAAGTATAATAGAGAAGCCAAATTACCACTGGAAGCCTTCACATTAGTAAAATACTACAGTTACCTAAGTGTCTAATATTATTTCACATTCTTATGAAGCTGCAAAACTGATGTGAAGACCTGTACTTTAATACTCGTCAGTAAGGCAATTCTTTGTAAATTGACCTTACTAAATTTTTAGTAGTTTCACAGAATTCTCTTCTTGGCTATTAACTGCAGAAATTTCATTATAATCCAAACAGTGAATATTCTGATTTCTGTTAATAGAATAAATTTGTGAAGTGATTTTATTTTATTTTATTTTACTTCTGGAACTTTCTCAGAAGATACAGAGCATGGTGGAGCTATCAGCCTTATACAGTGTTGTGAGTAAAGAGACATTGTGCTTTTTTGTCTGCCTTCTCCAATGTACATAGAGCCTACATGTTTTGGGGGCCTGACAAAAACTGACAGGAAGCTGTGCCTGTCATGTTCTTATTAGGAAAGCTGAGCTCTGGTGCATGGCAGGTCACACCAGCCCAGCAGTTTAACTTCTTCAGATCCAGTCTGTTGCTCATTGTAAACTACTTTAAACCAGGTGTGGTGGTGCCCTCTGGGAAGGTGAGACATGCAGATCACAAATTAGAGCACAACTGAGGCGATTTATTGACTGAGACCCTGTCTCAAGTAAAAAAACAAAAAAGAACTGGAAATGTGCTCAATGTGAAGAGCCTAGGTTCAATCCCCAGTACCACCAAAAAAAAAAAAAAGAAAACTGAAAACAAACTCCTTCAGTTGGGTTTAGCATGGTAGCTCATGCCTGTATTGCACTGAGAGGGGCCAATGTAGAAAGACAAGTTTGAGTCCTTCCTAGTTAATTTAGCGCAACCCTATCTCAAATAAAAAGGGCTGGGGATGTAGCTCAGTGATAATGCGCCATCCCATCCCAGGTTCAATCCCCAGTCCCACCAAAAGTACCATGTTTGATACTTTTCTCCTGTATTTTTTAACATTTAAGTTTTTTTTTTTTAACTGTTTTTCTCTTCTCTTTGGACTATTGTTGATATTTACTTGTACTTAGAAACTAAGTAGTACTAAGCATAAAGAAAATGGTCCTTAAAAAGGAAGACTAGCTATGTTTCTGACATTTCTCCAAACCCAAAATGATCTCTCAGACTTTGACAGAGTGGTTGCCTTCCCATTCTAACCATTCTTGAATTTTCAGATCCCTTAAAGATAAAAGATCAAAATTTTTTACAAGTTACTTATATCTTCTATGGAGAAATAAGCATAGGGTCATAGATGCCTCTGGAAACTGCTGGAATAATGCAGCCCCTAAGTTTTAAGCCTATTCAGTCCCCATATGAGATATTTGATGCTATGAAATACTTTATCTCAGATGCACACGTGTGCATACATGCACACCACATTTTCAGGCTCTCCAAGTCACCAGTTTTGCTCACTGAAGAGGAAGCAAATGGGAAGTGTTAGTCAACCACACTCCCTGCGTTGAGTTTCTCCAGGTAATTTTTTAGCACAGGGACTGTAGGAAGGCATAGTAGAACATCCATGATATTTATATTGGAATCACTTCTTGATCTTCCCTGAGGTAGAATCTGGGCACACTGATTCTCCATGCATGAGGATCTCAGTGAACACAGTTACCTGGACACTGTTTCCAAATACAAGTTTCTGGCTCTTACCTCAAGACATTCTGAGGCAGTAGAGTCTTCTGATGAACTCAGGAATCAGCCTTTTTTTTTGTTTTGTTTTGTTTTGTTTTTTGCGGCACCAGGGATTGAACTCACAACCTCGTACCTGCCTGACAGGCGCGTAAGCTGCTGAGCCAAACTCCCAGCCCTGGTTTTTTGAGGCAGGGTCGCACCATGTAGCTCAGACCGGCCTTGCGCTCGCATTGTAGCCCAAGCCGGCCTCGAACTCACAACGCTCCTCCTACCTCAGCCTCCCGAGTGCTGGGATTAAAGGTGTGCGCCACCACGCCCGGCTAGGAATCAGCCTTTTAAAACAGCTGTGAGAGTGATCCTGATAACCTCACAGATTTGAGAACCACTGGCCCAGTTTTCACCAATTCCCTACCCTTACAAAAGCTGGAAATGATGGCTAGGATTAACAGACTTTATGGGATTAGAGCTATTTTATCTTCCTACAGTAGACAAAGAGCTTTTACTTCATGAACCTTGAAATGGATTTCTTTAAAAGAGATTTCTTTTACATGTAATCTAAATATTAGATCACAGTTGTTTTAAACAAGTAGTATTAAATTTCATTAACAAGCCAGGCATGGTGGCGCACGCCTTTAATCCCAGCACTTGGGAGGCTGAGGTAGGCGGAGCGTTGTGAGTTTGAGGCTGGCTTGGGCTACAACACGACCACAAGGCCGGCCTGAGCTATATAGTGCGACCCTGCCTCTAAAAACCAGGTCTGGGAGTTTGGCTCAGTGCCTTAAGCGCCTGCCCTGCCAGGCGCGAGGTTGTGAGTTCAATCCCCGGTGCCGCCAAAAAATAAATAAAATAAATAAATAAAATAAATTTCATTAACAGAGTTTGTCGTCTTTTCAATATTGATCCATCTTTTGGCTCAACTCCTTTTTGTATTGTTTACCATTCAGGTGCATTTATTGAGCTCTTGCTCTATACCTAGTGCTCTGCTGGGTAATTTTATGCAGATATTCTCATTTTGTCTTCTCAACTCCTTTGTGAAATATCAGGATAATTGCTGTTTTGCAAGTAAGGAAACTGAGGGTAAAGAGAAGCTTACCTAAGATTATTTTAATGTATTTTATCTTTGTGCTGTTTCAGCTACTGTATTTTTTTTTTCAAGTCTTAGATTGAGTCTTTTCAAGTCTTAAGTCATGTGAATCTCCTAACTCACATAACGCACTTGCCTGTTAGACCAATTTATTTAGCCTGAATCATTCATAATGTTTTTAATGTGAAAATATCTGTGCACTGTGTTGTAACCTTTGAGGTGTCTGAAAGTTGAACTAGTTACTGCAGTGTGTAATGAAAGGCTGGTAGGCCTTTCTACATATAGTTAACATGGAAACTGCACTAAACATGCCATGGCCTTATACACATTTACTCTCTGGGTGGTTGTTGATATACGGTCAAACCTATGGTGTTCATTAGAATGTTTTGCATTGCAGTGTCCTTCAATGGGGTTGTGGCATAAACGTTCACTGTACAGCACCTTGTTCTCAAAACCATGGTTACCAATGACTAAAGGACACATGTTCCCAATGTGAGGGCAGCTCTAGAAAATGTTGATTCTCTTCATTAAGGAAATACTTAATATATATGATTTAATTTTTAGATTCCTGCTATTAGTTTTAATAGAATTTTCTTTCATCAGAAATTTGTGATTCATGCCAGGCATTGTCACACACACTGTCATCTCAGCAGTAGGGAGGCTGAAGCAGGAGCATTGCCGTGAGTTTGAGGCCAGCCTGGGCTACAAAGTGAGTTCAAGGCCAACCTGGACTACACAGTGAGACCTTGTCTCAAAAAAACCAAAAAGGAAAAAAAGAAATATGTGCTTCACAAACTAAAATGTCATAAAAAGAGAATCTACTATGGTAGTTAAAACAGAACTAGTTATCATTATTCATGTTTCAAAATTAACTATTCTATTAGATTGGCCAATTGAGTGGCACTAAGATTGTTTCATTGCCTATATAGTTACAATTCAAGATATTTATTGCAGTCCTTATAAAATATTTCATACTATTAGTTATGCCAAAATGTGATAGTTCCCAGATAATTGCAAAATTATCTGGATAAGTGAAGAATGAATTATTTTTATAAAAAGAGCAACTAACAAATTATAATTTGTTCTGTGAGTTCTTTTTATTAATATTTTCAGTTCAGTTTTTCTATAAAATCTTAAAAAAAAGAAAAAATGAGCCAGGCACAATGGTGCATGCCTTTAATTCCAGCATTCTGGGAGGAGCCTGGGGAAGAAGTAAGTTATACCTTTAACCCAACCCTGGGTACCTTAGTCTCAGAAGAAAAATATTTTTAGAAAGACAGGGGATACAGCTCAGCACAAAGGCCCTGATTTAGTTCCCAGTACCACACATACACACACACACAGAGAAGGAAACAAAATATTGTGTTTGGTTCTTGTGATCTTTGAGAAAGTATTCTTAATTGAGCTTACAACTAACCCAGAATCTTCTGGAAATTGTGAGGGAGATATAAGAGTTAACAACAGAACTGAGTACCTTGAATATCAATATAATGCTTTACATATAGCAAAATTGGTCATTTGAGGGAGTAAGACTGCTTTTTTTTTTTTTTTTTTTTTTTTGGTCATACTGGGGGTTGAACCAAGGGCCTTCCCACTAAACTGTATCTCTAGCACACACCGCCCCCCCCACCCCATCTCTATTTATTTATTTAGGGACAATGTCTTGCAAAGTTGCTCAGGCTGGGCTCAAACCTTCAATCCATCTACTCCAGCTTCCTAGTGTTAGATTACAGGCATGCACCACCATATCTGGCTAAGACTGCTTTCTTTACAGTGGCTTTTTATTACTGGGGCAAATTTGAGGTGGCAGTGGCAGTGATTGACATAGAATAATAACACCAAGGATGCTGGTAAGCATTTGGCATGTCAGTTAAAATTTTTTGGTGTGATACATTTGTTGGTTTTAGAGAATTTAAAAACCTGAAATCTGGCCTAGTTCTGTGAGGAATGCTCTTGCTGCCTAAAAGTGAGATTGAGATAATTAGTTTATGAAACATTTTTGGTTTTCCTGGCAATTCATTGCAAGTTCTCTATAGAATTCTTGCCTGGCAGATCTGAGGGCAGTAGGAAGTACATGGGTATTGCACACTCTAATAGGAAGGAATGGAATCCATTCTAAAAATTAAAAATAGTGGTAGGATCTTTAACCTAAGCCCAGTCTGAGATACGAATTTGGATAAATATTTCAGAGGATTTCCTAACTATTCACTATACAAAAATGCCAATGTTAAAAATAAGTTATAAGCTAATTGGTCTTTGTTCATCAAAAAGATTTCTTGCATGCTCTTTAAATAGAAATGACCCTATTACATTTAAAATATGGAAACATTTTTGTGAAAGCACTTAAAATCAGTTTTTCTTTGGCATTAGGTAAATGTTAGACATTAGGTAAATTGATTATTGTTGCTCACTAGTCTTACAGTGACATTAGAAGCAACATTTTATATTTAATTTCAGAAGTTTACTGAGTCATGGTAATGATGCCCTGTTTCTGGTCATACTTTATGTCTAAAACATAATCATCAATAAAAAAGGGACACTAAAAAAATTTTAGTCAAAAAAAAATAAAATAAAAAATTAAAAAAAATATTAGTCAAGGTTTCACCTAAAAATAACACTACTCCTCCCTTTTTGAATATTTAGATTAAGAAAGGCTTTATACATGCAATGACTACTACCTAAACTATACATATACATTTTAAAGAGTAAGTATAAAATGAATATCCACAAGATCACTATCCAAATCAAGAAATGAAATGTTAACAACAGACCAGAAGTCCCAACTTGCCCTGTCCCCCTGAAAATAAGTACCATCCTGACTTTGCAGATAATTGTTTTATTCTTTATCATTTCACCATCTGTGTTTATATTCCCCAACAATATGGATTTTGATTTTGAACTTTTCATAAATGAAATCATGCACTATATTTTCCTTTGCAACTTTCTTCTTTTATTCAACATTATATTTATACCAGATATTTATTTTGTCGTACAACGTTTATTTTTGATGCATTAGCATTAAATTATGTAAATAATTCACAGTTTATCCAGTCTATGGAAAGACAATTAGATTATTTCTAATTTTGAGTTACTAAAGATAGAATAAGTGAAACAATTGTAGTAAAACTTATAAAATTGAAAAAAAATAAAGATAATTCAGCTGGGCGTGGTGGCCCATGCCTTTAATCCCAGTACTCGAGAGGCTGAGGTAGGCAGAGCATTGTGAGTTCAAGGCTGGCTCGGGCTACAACATAAGTGCAAGGCCGGCCTGAACTACATAGTGCAACACTGCTTCGAAAAAACTGGGGCTGGGAGTTTGGCTTAGTGGCTTAAGCTCCTAGTTGGCAGGCATAAGGCTGAGTTCGATCCCCGGTGCCAAAAAAAAGATAATTCAAAAATAATAGAGCCAAATGTAGTGGTACACATCTGCAATCCCAACACTCAGGAGACTGAGGCAGGAGAATTATGAATTCAGGACTCACATAGCAACACCTTATCTCAGAAAACAAAAGAAGAAAAGTAAAAAAAAAAAATTAGATATTTCAAAATTTCACTAATAGAATAATTAGCTAACAAGAATATAGACAGAAACAATACTACCAATCAAATTGATCTGAGTGATTATGCTGTATCCAGTGCCAGCAGAACATACAATCCTTTTAAGTACACATGTGACACTCTTTAGCATAGGCCACATGCTAGGGTATAAAACAAATCTTGAAAGGATTAAAGTCATTCAGATATGTTTATTGATCACAACAGAATTAAATTGGAAATCAACAATGGAAAGAAATTTGGAAAATTCCCAAATATCCAAAGTTTAAACAAAGCGCTTTTAATGAGTTTAAGAAGAAATCACAAAGGAAATTAGAAAATATTCCGACCTGAGTGAAAATGAACTCTCAGCATATCAAAATGTATGAGATGCAGAGATGGGAGGGGCACAAATTCAAGGCCTATTTGGGCCACTTAGAGAGATCCTATCTCAAAATAAAATATAAAAAGGGCAAGGGATGTAGCCCTCTGAAATCCAGTCTGGGGAAAAAAATTACTAGGACGATGTTGTTCAAACAGGGATTAGAGGAAAGTTTATAACTTGAAATATCTGTATTAGGAAAAAAAAGAACTATATCATAGATAATCTGAACTTCTAAAGAAACTAGAAAAACAAGCCCAAATCAAACAAAAAGGTGAAAATCATAAAGATCAGAGCAGGAATGAATGAAAAAGAAAACAAAAACTATAGATGACATTAGTGAAAACAAATGTTGGATCTTTAGACAGCCAATAAAATGGATAAACCTTTACCTAAAGTATACAAGAAAAGAAAAAAAGAGAAGACATACATTTCCAAAGGGAAGCGTGGAAGGAGGATATCATTATTGCCTTGCATAATATAAAAGAAATAGGAATACGAACAACTTAAAACCAACAAATTAAAGTGTTGATGAAATGGGAAGTTTTTAGAAAGATATACATTATCAAAAGTGATTTAAGAAGGAAAAAAAAGCCTGATTTGTCTCACCATTTGTTTAAAAAAAGAATTTAAAAATTAGTGATTAAAATCTTCCCATAAGGAAAAACACCAACTCGTACAGCTTCCCTGGGAAATAGTTTTTAGAAAGAAATAATATAAATCTTTCAGAAACTACAGGTGAGAAGAATGTTCCCCAAATCATTCAGTGAGGCCAGTGTTACCCTGATGCCAAAACCAGGCAGAGATATCATAACAAAATAAAGACCAGTATCTCTCATGTGCCAGACACACACACACACACACACACATACACACACACACACTCTCTCTCTCTCTCTCTCTCTCTCTCTCTCTCTCTTTACAAAATACTGTATTAGGAAACCAACAGCAGCAACATACAGAAAGGTTTGTACCATTACTAAGATTTATTCCAAGAATGCAAAATTTGTTTTATATTCAAAAATAAAATGACATACTGTTCTATAAAGTATAAAAACCCATGGTCATCTCAGCAGACCATTGACAACCCACAACCGAGTCTTCCCTGACGCCTTTGTTTGTAAATGAGGCTGTATCAGGACATTTATGTACTGTCTGTGGCTATTTTCCTGCTACAAAATCAGAACTGAGTAGTTGTGACAGAGACTATATGGCTCCCAAGACCTAAATTATTTATTTTCTGCCCGTTACCAAAAAATAAATCAATAAAATTGAAAGGAACACAACTATTTTATTTAGTCAGGATAAAATTTCTTGAAAAACTAGGACTATAAGGAAAATTTCTCACTTGGTAATGGCCACCTGTCAAAACCTACAACTAATACACATGGTAGTGAAAGACAGAATGGCTTTTCCTCTGGGAGTGAGAATAAGACAAGGATGTCTGCTCTTAGCACTCACTGTGCTGGACATGCTAGCAGAATATTAAGATAAAGGAATCAAATGTGTAATGACTGAAAATGAAGAAGTAAAATTGTGTTCGTTTGCAGATAAAATGATTCTGTATGTTCAGAATCATGAAAGCACAACACAACTAGAAACAATGCATAAATTTAAAAGACTACTAAATATAATATTGATGTACAAAAATTTATGTTTCTATACATTAAAAACAATGCTGTACAGACAATGTTATAATCTCTAGTGGGTCGTGTAGTATACATATGTTCAGTTTCAATAGCAAATTGCTCCCCAAAATGATTGCACCAGTTTATACTTTTATCTCTAGTGTTTGACTGTTTGTATACTTTTCTATATACTCTAAAAAAAGATAGGAACCAGTTGTGGTGGTGCATACCTAGTCACACTCAGAAGGCTGAGGCAGGAGGACTGTCACAAATTCAAGGCTACCCTGAACTACATTGTAGTTCAAGACCAGCCTGAACTACAGAGCGAGACTCTATCTTAAAAAACTAAAACAAAACAAAACAAAAAAAGATATCAGAGGATATCATCTCTCTGTCTCTCTCTCTCTTTTTTTTTTTTTAATTTTTTATTTTTGAGACAGGGTTTTGCTGTGTAGTTTAGGCTGGGCTTGAACTCACTGTGTAGCCTGGGCTTGCATTATGGTGATCCTCCTGCCTCAGCCTCCTAAGTGCTGGGATTATAGGCATGTACCACCACACCTGGCTTTTATTTTTTATTAATCCAGTAGATCTGTGTAAGTATATCCTTGTGCTCTATATATCCTTTATTTTCTGCTTCCCAGAACAACCCCTATTACCTCTTACTTCTACACATGCTACCTAAAGCATGAATTTATTCTGCTTTACCTTTAGGTAGACATTGGAAACACCTCTTCTACTTTTACATCTAAATATAGGTATACTCTGTCATTATGTCTTTCATACCATTGACCATGCCAGTCTCATCTGAACATTCTCCTCATATGCATGCTGAGTCATGCACCCTTGTGAAAACATTGTCTGTATTTTTCTGTGTTTCCCTTGTGTGCTACTTCCTATCTTCCTTTGAAATTGACCCGTGTTTCAGAAAGCATAGCCAAAACTTTCTCTTACATCTCTATTTTTCTGTACCGTTTTTTATTTTTATATCTCATACTACCCTATAAATAAATATGTATCTGTATATGTATGTATCTATGCATGTATGTTGTAATTTCTCTTCAAGTTTCTTGCTGTGGTTTCTATGTTTATATCCCCCCATATAGTCTTAACATAATACAGTACCTTGCACAGAAGATGTACTCATTAAATTTTTTTTATTTAAGAGAAAATGGACACAGAAGAGAGAAACAAAAAGCATAAAAGACAAACAACAACAACAAATCCGATACGATAGCATTATAGGTTTACACAATGAGATGGTTGAAATTTGGCCGTAGTTGCAATATTGCATATCATTACCTTCAAATGGGTTGTTTAGATTAACAGATATAGACATGTAAAATTGATCTAATCATGAGTATTAACCGTTCTTTTTCATAGCTAATATATTTAGTAATATAGTCATTTTAACTGTCCTATGTATACCTATTTATAAATTTATGTCTTTTTCCTTTTCCCTTCCTTCCTTCCTCCTTTCCCCTTAGAGTACCTCTTGTTGTCATTAAAATAACTGCCCATATCATCAGTCCTGATATAATCAAACAAAATAGTTCAGAATAAAACCAATAAAGAATAAAAGAATGGTCACAGAAAAGAGAAACAAAAAGCTAAAGGAACCAACGAACAACAACAACATATTCAATACTGTAACATTATAGGTTTACAAACTGAGATGATTGGAATTTTACAATGGTTGTAACATTGTATATCGTTACCTTCAAGGGGGTTGCTCAGATTGACAGATATAGACATGTAAAATTGATCTAATCATATGAGTATCAACTGTTCTCTCTCACCAGTTAATGCATTTAGTAGTATAGTCTTTTTAACCATCTTATGTATACCCTTATATAACTCTATGTCTTTTTCCTTTTCCCTCCCTTCCTTCCTCCTATCCCCTTGTAATACCTCTTATTGTCTTTAAAATAATTGCCCTTACCATCAGGCCTAATATAATCCAACAAAATAGTACTGAATAAAACCAATAACAAATAAAACAATGGAAGCAATACAAAGTAATGCAACGTTGATTTCTATAATGCCTCATATTATCTTCTAGGCAGTTGCCTATATTGTCTGTTATAATACAATCAAACAAACCAATGTAAGTTAAAATCCCTCAAAACAGAACAGTGAAAGCAATACCAGGTTTCAAAACAAGGTGATCAAATATCAATAAAGGCTACCCTAATATATTTTGTTATCTTTAAAACAGCCATCTTTGTCACCATATATAATAAAGTTAAGCAGGTCGAGGTAGAATAAGATTAAACTAAACAGCTCATTGAAAACAATACTGGACTCAAATCCCGATGATGGGTTATTCATTTGTCTGTCCCGCTCGGTGATATCCCTCTGCCACTGTTTCTGGAGCTGTGGGTTTTTTTATCTCTCTCTAGAATGTCCTTCAGTATTCTTTGTAGGGTTGGCTTGGTTGTCATAAATTCCTTTAGTTGTTCTTTGTCATGGAAGTATCTTGTTTCTCCGTTGATTTTAGTTTTGCAGGGTACATCAGTCTGGGTTGGAAGTTGTTTTCTTTTAGGGCTTGGAGCTTCACTCCAAGCTCTTCTAGACCTGATGGTTTTTGTTGAGAAGTCTGTCAAGATTCTGATGGGTTTTCCTTTGTAGGTGATCTGTTTTTTCTCTGTAATAGCTTTTAATATTCTGTTTTTGTGTTGAATTTCTGGAATCTTATTATTATATGTCTGGGTGTAGGTATATTTTGGTCATGTTTAGCTGGAGTTCTATATGCTTCACTTATCTGAAAGTCACTTCCTGTTCCCATGCTTAGAAAGTTTTCTGAAGTTATTTCTGTAAATAGGCTTTTAATTTGTTTTGTATTGACCCCTGATTTTTCACTCACACCTTTTATTCTTAAATTATATTTCCTTGGGTTGTCTTGCAGCCATTGTATTGTTACTTCCAGGTTTCTTACTATTTTTAAGAGATCTTTCTTTTCTCGATCCCAGGCTTCAAACCTGTCTTCCAGGTTTGAAAGTCTATCTTTAGTTTCCTTCAGGTGGTTCTGCCAACTTTCATTGGAGTTTTTGATTTCCCGGTCGTCTCTTTGAATCTGTTTCATGCATTCTAAATTTTTTTTGTATTGTTCATTCCAGGTTTCCCTCATTTTCCTATGCTCCATTTTTTTTATCTATGTCTCCTTTAGAGATGCCTAGCGATTCTTTTATTATGTTTTTCATTTCTTCTTTTAGTTGGGTTAATAGTTCTGCTCTAATTTCTTTTATAGCTTCATGGAGTTGTTTCTTTATTTCAGTTGTCATCACCTCAGAGACTTTAGTTGTGGGACTCCCGACCTCTTCTGCATTTGCTTCTCCTGGATTTGTTCTGCTTGAATTGGAGGCCAGAGACTGCCCCCTGCCTCTTTGTCTTGGCATTTTCCTGGGTTGTTCAGGGGTCTTGTGATTTCTCTGGAGTGAGCCGGTACTGGTTATGTATGTCTGATGGTTACCACCAGGTGCGCTGTCCACTGCCTTTCCCCCTGCCCGTCTTGACTCCGCCCATGTCTAGCACAGTGCATGGGGGCAGGGTCGCCACCTGGAAGCCTGGGCCGGTTGTCCGTGAGACTTCCCCTATCACCCCTAGGGTACACATGGAGCCATGGTCTCTGAACGTAGCCAGTCACTCTGCGGGACCCTCTGGGGCTCGGTCGGAGCAATTTCTGCGGGACCATGCCCAATTAGGTGCGGTTCCGGTCCCAAGATGGTTGCCAGTCCCTCCCTCTCCCTCGCAAGGGTGGGGGTTGTTGGGGTTTGTCACACTCACCAGCCTTAGTCCACTCCACGATAGCTGTTGCCGCTGCAGCCGCAGCACTTTAATTGCCTGTCCCCAGCATTTTAATCATGCGTCCCCAGGTCGCAGCAGCTCCCCGCTGCAAAGTGAGTTCAGCTCTGGTCAGAGGTGCCACCAGCCTCCGCCTTTGTTTGGTTACTTCTTTTTACTCTTTCTGTAGGCTTCAATTCTCATTTTAGATTCTTCCTGGGTCCAGAGGACCCACCTCCCTCTTTTTTGTCTTCTTCTTGTTGTTATATTCCAGCATTTGGACAGTATTTTTTAGGGAGACTACTTATCCTGCTGTTTACTGTTCTGCCATCTTGTCCCCACTCTCTGTACTCATTAAATATTGTTGAATGAATTAACACAGGATGGTTGAAATCAGCGTGGAAATCAAGATTCTCCTTGCAGGTATCATGGTCTAGGAGTATACCAGCCAATACTCCTTACAGAAAACAGCTATAAAATCTGAACTGATAGTATAAAACAATTATTTGAAAGTACTAGAGAGTGAACAGTAACAGTCTCTACAGTGAGTTCCTGCTCCTTTAGAGGAGGGGAAATAAGAGGCTGTGTTTCTGTTTCTGTGACTTTTGGCTTGAGTCTAAGTGCAGTCCAGGCAATTTGCAGCATGGAGTAAAGGACTCACGTGGAAAACTTTCACATTTCTGGCATGGGAAGCCACAAAAGTGAATCTCAAAAAACTGAAGGGAGTAGGTCCTCAATAGGGATCGAGCTAGATAAGGGATCCCCAAATTAGATCTAACCAAACCTCTGGCTGATCCCTGAACCATGTATAAGAAACAGACTTAAAGCAGCTCAGCCAAAGGCCAGAAATGTGAACTAAGACCAGAATTACAGCTCCACAGATGGAGATGAGTAAACAGATGCAGACAGACTCTTGGAGAGAGTATACAGCAATTTAGAGCCTTTAGAGCTTTTAGTGTTACAGTCTGCAGCACATACGCTGTAGACTTGCCACCACTGGGTACTATTCATTTGGAGAATAAGAAATAACAAACTTATTTCCTGTCTCTGAGGCATTTAGTGTTGGGCTTATGGCCGTCCGTGGCTCACACAGCAAAAGAGGACTGAATGTGGAAAATTTGTTGCCCCACTAGTCTAGAAAATCTGAGAATCTAAGGAACTCTAATGATGAATCCTAGAACAAAAAGTTAGAGAAGGGGATTTGTAAATTCTGTCTACTCATAACTCTGACTGAACCTTAAACCACACATCTGCCAAACCAACTTTATGCAGCTCACTAAAGACACAAACTCTCACAGAGATTGGAGCTGCTGATCAAAATACAGTCTGCGGTTCACACCCAGACAAGACTCTCAACAATTTAACATTCATTTTATTCAGGATATAATCCAAAATTTTCCAACATCCAAGGGATTAAGAAAATGGTACATATTCTCTATATAAAAGAAAATCAATTAAGTTCAACTCCAAGATGAACCAGATGTTACAACTAATATACAAGGATTTTAAAGTGACTGCTCTCTCAGTTTTTTCATAATATGAAACATGTTTGCACTACATGAAAGTTTCAGAAGAAAAATGACCAATAAAAAGAATGTTAAAAAATCAAACGGAAAAAGGACTGAAATTCTGTAGACATAAGATGCTAATACCAAGCAAAATAAACGCAGTGAATGCTACATCAAGGCATATTAGCATCAAGATGATTGAAAGCCAATGAAGAAGATAAAGAGAAAAACCACATAGTACAACACACTACAGTGTAGTTCCTCTGCATAAACGCAACTGCAGTCCGGTTAGCATCTTATTTCTCATTAGACATCAGCGAAGCTCAGAGAAAGTAGAACAAAAATGTTTAAAAGTGCTGAAAGAAAACAGTTGTCAACCCAGAATTCTATATCCGGTGGAAAAATCATTAAAGAATGAAAGGGAAATGAAGGTAAAAGAACTTGTTGCTAGAATATGTGCTCTGTTAAAACATACTAAAGTTTTTCAAGTTGGACAAAAATGGTACCAGATGAAAACTTAGATTTTCAGAGAGGAATGAAAAATATTTGTAGGAAATTATAAATGTCTAAAGAAATGCAAAATGTTCATATCCTTATTGTCTCCCCACTCCTTTCCCCCTCCTCCTAATATTGTAATAAAATATGTAAGTTATGAAAGCCAAAATTATCACATTGCCTTTTAGGATTTATAATGTATGTAGATGAATTAAATATAAAGGAATAATATTATTTGTAATGTATGTAGATGAATTAAATATAAAGGGAAAATATGATTCTGTATAGTTACCAGAGTTGTATATTTTACATGAAGTAGTATATTACTATATAAGATGACTACGAAAAGTTATGGATGAATATATACAGATATATAATTTAGGTCAACTACTCTGAAAATAATACCAAAATGAATAGCTCAAAAACCAACAGAAGAATTAAAATTCTAAAACATATTTACTTCATCCCCACCCCCACCCAAAGACAGAAAAGATGAAATGAAGAAACAAAAAAGAATATTGAAGTAGAAAATAGAAAGTAAGGTTGGCAGAGTCAAATGTGACCAGGTAGGTGATTACATCAAATGTTAATGCACCAAGCAGTTACTCAAAGGCAAGAATTGTCTGAACAGATAAAATAAGACCCAACTAAATGCAGTCTGCAAAGGACGAGCTAAGTTGAAAGCAAGTGGTTGGATAAAAGAAGTACCATTCAAACCGGGAGCATAAGTTTAAGTAGTTATGTTAGTATCAAATACGGATTCCAGGGCCAGGTATGTAGCTAAGCGGCATAAGCGCCTGCCTGGCAAGCCTGAGTTGAATTCCCAGTACCAAAAAAATAGATAGACAGATAGATAGATAGAGATAGATTTCAAAACAAAACCTGAAACAAAGGTCCAGCATTGATCTTTGTAATAATGATCATCATCTTCCTGTCCAGCAGAAAAGTATAATAATTGTAAATACGTATGTACCAATAACAAAGTTTTAAAATTAAGAAACAAAAATTGATGGAACCAAAGTTAGAATGGGACAATGCTATCATCTTTGGAGACTTTAACATCCTTCCCTCAAAAGTTGATAGAATTACACCAAAAACGTCAGCAAAGATGTAGGAGAGTTGGAAAGTACTATGAGTCACTTTTTTTGTGTGTGTGCTACTTGTTTGTGATACATAGAGAATACATTTATTGTGGTTAGTTGATACATGTACATTACGTATCTTTTTATGCCCCACCCTAAACATCTCTTGGTCCCCTTCCCATTTTGCAAAATGTTTCCTACTGTCTATTTTTTATGTTGCTCTTTAATTTATTCATACTTTGGATTTCTCATATAAGAGAAATCTTACAATATTTAAAGTTGTATATCTGATTTACTTTACTTAATATTATGGTCTCAAGGTGCACTAACTTTCCTACAAATGACTCAAACTTACTGCTCTTTATAGCAGAGAGAGAGAGACAAGAGAGATTAATTTGTATTCATCCATCTGTTGATGGGCGTATAGGCAACTTCCAAGATTTAGCTATTTTGAATTGTGCTGCTATAAAAATGGATATGCAAGCCGGGCATGGTGGTGCACGCCTTTAATCCCAGCACCTGGGAGGCTGAGGTAGGAGGAGCGTTGTGAGTTCAAGATCGGCTTGGGCTACAATGTGAGCCCAAGGCCCTAGCCTGAACTACATAGTACGATCCTGTCTCAAAAAACTAGGGCCAGGCCGGGCTTGAGCGCCTCCAACCAGAAGACAACTAAGTCTGCCTTCCGGGGGCCTGCACGACCAGTGTGAACCCCAGGAAGAGAAACATGCACCCCACCCCCACCAACGCCTACCGGTGCATGGGCTAAGAATCAAGGACAAAGCTCTGCCCACCCCCCAAACCCCCCGTAAAACAACCTGCTCGTTCGGAGGTCTGGCTAAATTGATAGCAACTAAGGTACATAAAACAACAAAATGCTAGTATTGTTTAGTTCATTTTTCAGGCCTGGGGCTGGCAGCCTGAGCATCTCTTTAGAAGATGACAGTACGCAATGTAGCAAAAATGGGGGATTCTCTTCTGTCTTGTCTTCGAGGCCCAATATTGTTCTCATTGTTTTGCTTTATTCTGATTAATTTTTTGGGGCCTTATTTTATACTGTTTGTATTGGTTTTATTGTGTTTTGGTTTTGGTTTTGGTTTTGGTTTGATTTTACTGTACCTGTTGGAACGGTCAACTATTCTGAAAATAATAAGATATACTATAGTAGCTATTGTTTTCATAGTATCTTTCTTTGAAGCTGTGTACCAGTTCTACTGCTTTGTTTTGATTGACTTCATTCTGTTATGTTTTGTTGGATTTTACTATCTTTAAAATTAAAAAAAAAAAAATAACTAGGGCCAGGAGTTTGGCTCAGTGGCTTACATGCCTGCCAGTCAGGCATGAGGTTGTGAGTTCAATCCCTGGTGCCACACACACACACACACACATAAAAAAAAAAAAAAAATGGGCATGCATATATCACTGTAATACGATGCCTTTAGCTCTTTTGGGAAGATACTTAGAAGGAGAATAGCTGAATTGAATGGAATTTCTAGTTTTGGTTTTTTGAAGAATCTTCATATTGATGTCCTTAATGGTTCTACTAGTTTGCATTCCTACCAACAATATAGGAATGCCAATGGATGGCCATTCTTTCTGGGATAAGATGGAATCTCAGTGTTATTTTAATTTGCATTTCTGTTTTGGCCAGAGATGTTGAACATGTATTTATTGGCCATTTGTGTTTCTCCTCTGGGAAGTGTCTATTCATTTCAGGTACTCATTGTATGACTGGATCTTTTATTCTGGGGATGTTGTTGTTTTTTTTGTTCTTTAAATATTCTAGATATCAGTCCTCTATCTGCGAAATAGCTGGCAGAAATGTTTTCCCATTCTGTAGGTTGTCTCTGCACTCTGAAGTTGTTTCTTTTCATGTGCAGAAGCTTTTAAATTTGATATAATCACATTTGTTGATTCTTAATGTTATTTCTTGAGTAGTCAGGATTCTGTTCAGAAAGGCCTTACCTATGCCTATGTCTTCAAGAGTTGTGCCTATTTCATCTTCCAGCAGGTTGTTTCTGTTTTAATACTTAGATCTTTGAACTATTTAGATCTTAGTTTAGTGTATGGTGATAGATATTGGTCTAGCTTCACCCTTCCACATGTGGATAGCCAGTTTTTCCAGCATTTGCTGAAGAAGCTATCATTCCTCCAGCATATGTTTTGGAACTATCTTGTCTTATTTATATTCTTAGAACATTTCATCTAATGATGACAGAATTCACACTTTTTCTAATATACATGGCGCATTCACCATGGTAGGCCATATTCTAAGACAGAAAACTAATCTCAGTAAGAATTACAAACACTCAAATCTGGTAAAAGACTAGCAAAGGCAGAATTGTGACCAAACACAGATCCAAGTGCTTTGGACTGGGAGGAACAGTGTGTGGAGTCATACTTAGAATTAGTGAATTTTTATATGATAATCTCAGTAAACAAAAACAAAAAAGAAGGAAGCAGTGTATTTGATCTTTTTCCATTAACAAACTCCAGAGTTTGATTCAAAATGATGGTAGTAAGGCATATGGTGCATGCCTTTGATCCCAGCACAAGTGCCGGGAAGATGAGGCAGAAAGATGGCAAATTCAAGCTCAGCCTTGGCTAAAAAACAAGACCCAGTCGCAAAAACAAACATGACTGGAGACCACAAAAGCTTTTCCAAGAAAAAAAGTAGTACTTCTGCAAAGCTCCTCTGTTGTGCAGGATACCGTGTCTCAATACTTGATAAAAGAGCTAGTTCATAATATGCACATTTAAATAGTTTAGCTTTTAAAAAAAGGAACTACAGAAACTAAACTTCTGACATGGACCTAAAAACATTTTTTCTCCAAATCCTTCTTACACAGGCCAGGGCTGATTCATGTAACAGAATAAAAGCTGTATAATACCCACCCTCAGAAATGAATTTCTTTACATAAGAGTGAGAAGACGGTTTTCTTTCCATCTAAGCTCATTACCTGTCAAATAGTGATCAGGGCTGACAAGAGCAGTGTATTCTGTGACATCTGTTATCTCTCTGTGGAACTCCCAAGAAGAATTCTAGCAGTGACTGATACCATATTTTTGCAGTACTTTCAAGACTTATTTTAATGATGAATGTACAGTTCACCTCTTTCCAGATACAGTATCTTCAAGATGTGAACGTTATATACTTTCTACTGTTATTACTTTTAAAGATACTAACTCTTTGTATGGAAAGAAAATGGCTCCAGAAAAATCATTTTATTTGACTGTAGTCTCAAAACTTAAACAACACAATGCTTGCTATCATGCTGAAGTTGTGAATTACTTGAACAATTACAACAGTGTGTTTCACCAAACATATTTCAGTAGTTTACTTTTGGCATCTCTGTAGCATGGAGAATAAATCAAAAGTAGGAAATAATTTATGTCATCAAGAAGTAAAAGGGCATAGCAGTTTTTCTTAATGTGTCTGCCAGACTCAGAGTTAAAAACATTGTAATATTTTTCATATGACTGCAACTGTATTCATATTTATAAATAATATACACAGAGAAAAATAATTCCTCAAATGCAAATATTTACTTATTTTGAATAGTAGGGTTAAGGATGGGTTGTTTACCTGTTTTGTTTTGCTCACTTTGTTAAAATTTTCTTTAATGTTGTTACATTGCCTCTATGATAACAAGGTACCCTGCTAACACATTTCTGACATTGCCCTTTCAAAACAGAGGATAAACATTGCCACAGTCTTGACACAGGAAAATATGTGTTAGCAAGCTTTTACATGTATGGGGCTTAAACTCTTCCTGTGTTATATCAGATCTTTGATGTAAACTACTCAGAGTGTTTCCCAGCAGATAATAATAATTAGGTCTTTCACTGGAAAGAGCACTTCATAAAATTTTTTCTCTGCAAAATAAACACTCTTTGATCCCTTTTGCTTTCCCACCTCACAATTTTAACTGCTATTCCTCATTTCCAAGACTCAACAGTAGTAAATATTTTGAATTCCCAGTGCTGGAAAAATTATGGCATTTCACAGCATTGCCTGTGAGCCCCACCATCAAAATATGGCTGGAGCCATCCCATCCGTAAGTCTACTCATATGCTTTGTCAGTTTTCCAAGTAAGGATCCAAAATTGTGTGTTTTTCTCTGGACCCTGACACTGACTCAGTTTCTCCTTCACCGAGTCTCTCTATACCTACATATCCTCAGCTCTACAACGAACACACAAATACTTGCTCATATTAATTAAATATTTCTGAGTGTCCTTCCAAAAGAGAAGTAGAAGGAATGCTGGGGTGGTAGTTGGGAGTGTCCACACCGATGTCAGGGAGACACACCTAACTGCAGGCCAGTCTGTCCGCAGCCCAGCCGGCGCCACCTCCCCTGCAGGACCCACACACCTCAGCCCTCAGAGGACACATTATTGTGACTTGTGTTGATCAGTGAGAACCTGAAGGAAGAGGAAAGCATGTGCATAGAGGAGATCTCCCTGGCTTCTCTGCAGGAGGACCTTGGATTCCTGTGCATTCAGATTCTTAAGTAGGGCCGAGGTCCTCCTCCATTGTCTAGCTGCAAAAGCCACGTTGTTCTTCCTTCTTCAACAAGGAGGCGGAAGTCGAAGCCACATGCTTGACCTGGATTTGGGACTGATGAGCATCTGTGGGAAATCCTCCCTGCCTGCCTGCCTGCCTCCCTCGTGGCTTATCCCCAGCCTCTTTTTTCAGAGCTCCATGAATCTAGCTGCAGCAGGCCTTTCCCATGCCAGCCTCAACATTATTACCCTTTAGCCTTTCACTCCTCTCACCCCCCCACCCCATCTCCAGCTGTCTTCTGAATTTGAGAACTTCTAAAAGCAGCCATCTTCACAAAAAAGAAAGAAAAACATTTTAGCTATCTTGGAATTTATTGTTCAAGAAACTCATGTGCCTTGCAGAATATTTACAAGAAATGGTTCTTGAGATTAATTGGAGGTCTCAGATTTGCTTTTGACCATTAAACTCAGTAGCCACTTCAGCTCTGTTCTACACAGCACTGATGATTATCCTTTGACAAATTCAGTTTTCATTTTATGAAACAGACTATTTCTCCCACCACAGGTAGAGTCCTGTTTTTAAATTAAACCTCTCAATTTTACCCAATTTGTTTATTTTCTGAATTTGAAAGTACCATGCACAAATATATGTGTAGACAATTAAAATACAATGTGGTTCATAAGCACAATGCCTGGAAATTTATTTTACTCTTTATAAGATATAGAGACTAGAAGAGCCCTGGTGTGAAAATGGTCATCCTTTTCATTTTACCTTAGTGACCAGAATCTCATCTCAAATGGTTTTAAAATAACCTAGGGAAAAAAATTTAAAAACCTAGGAACCCCTACCTTTCCTTTTGTTTTTCCTTTTTGTTATCACACTATTTGACCTTAATAAAGTGAATTTTAGTCGTGACTCCCTCCAAGTCAATGCACAGACTTCTCTCCTTAGCCTGGGGTTGGAGACAGCCCTACTCAGTGTCACCAAGAATCTAAAATTGAAGTCAAAGAGAAAACGATCTTGTGGTCCTAAATCCCTAGCAGAGGAGAAAAAATGGGGCCGGGCGTGGTGGCGCACGCCTTTAATCCCAGCACTCAGAAGGCTGAGGCAGGAAGAGCGTTGTGTGTTTGAGGCCGGCTTGCCTCAAAAACTAGGGCTGGGAGTTTGGCTCAGTGGCTTACGTGCCTGTCTGGCAGGTTCGAGGTTGTGAGTTCGATCCCCCGGTACCACAAAAAAAAAAAAAAAAAAAAAAAAAAAGGATTAAGTGGTTACAGAGGAAGCTTAAGGGCTCATTGGTGTCCCCTCCTTCCTTATTTTATACAGTTTTTATTGGTGGATGACATTAGTGTCTTGCTTTCTGTAGACCTCTAGCATTTCCTCACTGCTCCTGGGATGCATATGCAAGAGTGAGGCTAATCAGCTCCAGGCCTCCCTGCCAGCCCAAGCCTGCCAGCCCCTTGAAAGTTCATGAATTTCAGGGGTTTTTTTGTTTTGTTTTTTATAATTAGGGGCCTGAAGCCATTATTTAAGACTTTCTTCCTTCTTGTACCTTCAAGTGTTCATTGACTAGTTTATGGGAGGGAGTGGTGGATAATTGTGTGTGCTTTCTAAGCAAGTCCAAATCAAATATTTTGCATCTGTCAAATTAACCTTAACAAAAATTTGCTTGAATTCAATAAATTTTTTTTGTAATATGTTTTAACCAATTGTAAATATAAAAGGCATTCTTTAACATTTTCTTTTAATTTTAAGCATAAATGCTGCACATTCTTGAGAATTGGTTTAGTTTACTTACAATGATATTCCATTCAAGCTTAAAATGATCTTGTGATCAGTAAGGCTTTGTACATGGTCACTGAAATTGGTTCAGTATTTTGAGGTACTTTCTGTTCTTTATAACTTATCTCAGATTGGCTTTCTGTGCTTTACCATTACGTATCTGAGTATTTGTTTTTGTACATTGTACTATCCAACTCAGAATCTAAACTGAATGCTAAGGATCTGTTGTTTGGGGTTGGATGAGGAGGACTGAGTTCAAAAGATGAGGATTAAGTCTGCTCTTCTAAAATAATTTTAACAGACATATATTTCCAGTCCTGCAGGTTAAAACACTTCGTCTAACAGAAGGGACACCATTCCATGAGCAGTGTCCCTTCTTAAAGAGAGGCCGCGCACTGGGAGAGCACCATCACTTGTGCTTTGGCAAGCTGGAGATGGAGCCTGGCAGCTCCCTGGCAGCACGGGCTGTCTAGCCCAGCAGTGATAAGCAAAGACAAGCTGGCTCCTTCAAGGAGCCTTTCAGTAAAGTTCCCAAACTCACTAGCCAACTTTCCCCTGTGGACCATTCATTTATCAGGAAATGAAATTGGTTACAGGGTGTCTCACACTGCCAAACCTCACTGACGAAATCTGGTTTCTTCCAGAGTTCAGGAGAAGCATTAACTCTTTATTGTGGGCGAGTACTGGAGATCTTATTCCTTGGTAGCCCTCATCAATCTGAGGGTTTGAGGAACACCAGAGGGGAGGGACGGGACTGTGCAGCAGGCGTGGAATGAGCCTTGGGGGCTGCTGCATTAGTATCAAAAGATGACCTGTTAGGAATAGGATTTTTTTTTCAGGTTGACACCATCATCTTTCAGTGGTACTTTCACATGACTGATTTTTTTCACTGCAAAAAATGAAAGCCTTTACACAAGACATGACTCACCTTATTTGCAGCACAACCTGGTAACTTAGTCTAAAGATCATTTCTTAAATGATGTGAAACTAGAAGGAACAAAAATAAAAGGAACACGTAGTTGAACGGCACAGAGATTGGGTGGGAGAAGGTTAAGTTATTGCGAAGTGTATAATCTAGTTCATATGTTTAAGGAACGGAACTAGGCTAAATTATCCAAAATATTCTGATGTACTGAATCATTTCATTTGGTAAGGCACAGTCAGTCGAGCAGGGCATTCTGTTGTAGGCTAGTCTGTTTGGTGCCGTCTCCAGCTACGACCTCCTGTGTTTAGAATGAACCGGCCCAGAGGTAACACACAGCATGCATGTGGCAGTTATTATGGCTATGGAAGTGGTTGCTGGCTAATTGATAGCAGTAGCAGCTAGAGACAGCCTTATTTAATTTTCAATAGTCCTTATGAGAGGATGCTATAAATGGGTCTCTTTGTAGTCTCACTGTTGTTGTCCTTTCTCTGTCATTAAATATATTTTAGTTAATCCATACACTTGATAAAAGTTAGGAATCAACTAATTTTCCTTCTTTGGAGATACTTTTCATTTGACTTTTGGGGTTTTTTTTGGGTTTTTTTTTTTTGGTTTTTTTGGTTTTTTTGTTTTTTTGTTTTTTGAGGCAGGGTATCACTGTGCAATTCAGGCTGACCTTGAACTCACTTTGTAGCCCAGGCTGGCCTCAAACTTGCAGCAATACTCCTGTCTCAGCCTCCCGAGTGCTGAGATTACAAGTGTGCACCTCCACATCATCCTTTGACTTTTAAATCTCATTATTTTAGGCCACCGAGTAAAAAGGCAGTTATTATAAGTGAGCTCTGTTATCCTTGCCTATCATGACTTCTATTAGCTAAAATATGTTTATGATCACAAAACCAATCCTTACCCTGTGCCAGGTGGTGATTTTGCTCATAATCTGAGCCCCAGAGAGATGCAGTAGTTTCATAAAGGGTAAATGAATGAATCATTCTCTCTATTCATCAGGAGGAGGTAAGCTTTTGAGAATTTAAATTGCATTTAGACCATTGTGTCCATGGTTTCAATTGTATCCCAGGATGTTACATAGACTGAAGTAGGTGGTTACTTTTTGTCAAGGATGATTTTATTTTTCTTCATTCAGTTTTAATATAGCAAAAGTCCATATTTTTTAAAATGAAAGCACAGTCTCTTACTTAAAATGTGCATTAGAAGAATTTCACTAATGAAAAGTATCCAAGGAGTATATCTGGTTTTGTTTTTGTTTTTGTTTTTGTTTTTGTTTTTGTTTTGAGACAGGGTCTCACTATGCAGTTCAGGCTGGCCTTGAACTCACTTCGTAACCCATGCTGGTCTCATACTCACATCAGTCCTCCTGCCTCAGCCTCCTGAGTGCTGGGATTACAATATGCTCCAACTGTCTTTCTTGTTTCTAAAACCTCTGCCATTAAATAAATCTCAGTCTGACAAATGTGTGTATTCAACATGCTTCTAATTAATGCAGACATGAAAAGTAATAGCAGATCAATACTACAAAAGATTTGTCTTCAGGAGCCGGGCGTGGTGGCGCATGCCTTTAATCCCAGCACTCCGAGGCTGAGGTAGGAGGAGCGTTGTGAGTTCGAGGCCTGCTTGGGCTACAACGCGAGCGCAAGGCCGGCCTGAGCTACACAGTGCGACCCTGCCTCAAAAAAATCAGGGCCGGGAGTTTGGCTCAGCGGCTTAAGCGCCTGCCCTGGCAGGTGCAAGGTTGTGAGTTCGATCCCCGGTGCTGCAAAAAAAAAAAAAAAAAAAAAAAAAAGATTTGTCTTCATCCCTGGTGATCTGTATCCTGTCCTAACCTATAGGATCTGAAAGTGAAAAATCAGTGAATATTAAAGTCCTTTATCATGTTCTGCACGTTCCCCATATAGCCTCTCATTAATCGCAGATTCTATCAAAAAGAAAAACCCCAAATCCAAAACTGAGGGGTTGTTTGAACCATGACACAATTTGGTACAAGGAACTACATTTATTTATGATATACTCACAATCCTTAGACTCTCAGCCTCTGAATAAATAATCTCCAACATCCAGTGGCCAGCATTCCTCTTTTTAGGAAAAAAAAAAAAAAAAAAAACTACTATTTGCAATAGGGATTTTCTTACCTTTCATTTATTTGTTCAACTAATATTAATTAAGCACCTCCTGCCTGTGCTGCACTTTGCTAATGGTTGTCCCTTAAAAGAACTCTGCCATTTAGGAGTGCAGTTGCTAAAGTATCATTCAAAGAAGCAACTTTCTGCCTTTCTTCTTTTTCACATGCAAGGAATCTTAAGCAAATTAGAGGATGCAAGTGGGCAGAGAGGAGTTGAGAGGCAAAGGCAAGACACTGCCAAACTCTGAGAGCTGTGGATAGAACACAAACCCTGAAAGCAACACCTTAAAATATGTAAGTAGAGAGGTAGGCAAGTTGCTGAAAAGCGTGAGGAAATCAGGCTACCCCAGTTGTGCAGTCTTGTGTAGGCAAGGTACGCATCTTTTGTGTGTGACATTCTCACCCCAATGACAGATGTGTCTCAGTCTTGCTTACCTCCTGGAGCAGGTGTGGATGGAGGGACAGTCCGTGCACACAGAGTCTGCAGCACATGGAAAGCACTCCATGATTGTTAGCAAATGTTGACTTCTCACTTATCTATCCACTTCACTTTTCTAGAACAAAGGCAGAAACTAGGACCATAGATTCTGAGCAATCAAAACACAGAGGAGCTATGAGCCCCTTACTCAAACCTGACACTCCTCACTTGATACATGCTTTTAATGAGTTTAGCCATCTGGTTTCCAAGGTCATAATAGATTTGAAGCCAACTTAAAAGAACTGCTACAACTTGGTATGCCAACAGTGCAGAAAATTGAGGGCCACTTGTCCTCATTAGCGAGGGAAGGGACAGAACAACATATGTGAATGCTGCTTTTCAGTGTCTCTTAAGAACTTTTACAAGTCCATGGAGGTCATGACCCTGAGGAAAAGTTGGGGCAATTCCAGGACATAGAGCTGATATCATCTGTCCTCTTGAGAAGCGTAAAGCACTTTCATTGAGAACAGCTAGGGGAAGACCTAAGCCCAATAGAAGTCTCAAATCACTGGCCTGAACTTTCAAAACAGATAAATTGCTGAGGGATTTTATTTAGGCAGTTAGTGTGCTTATTATATTACTTCAGAAAGAATCATAGCAAAATTCTTTAAAATATGATTTTATTTATAATTTGTAGTTTATTGATCATTTTTCATGAGCATATTAATAACTCTGGTAAGACTAACTTATCTAATTGAACTCTAGATGTATGATGTAAAGTGACATAGATGAGACTGAGCCAGGCTAACTCTGAAGACTTAACTTCCATAACCCCCCAGTTTATTGTACTTCTTTTGTTTTACCTGTGTTTCTTTATTATGCATTGTGTTCTCAAAATTTAAAAAACTGAGAATTTGTTATAGTTTTTTTCCCCTGATTCCAGTGTTAAGATACTTTAGTTGTATATTTATGAAAAGACTTCTCAATTCTATGCAGATGTTTTCATGTGTGCTACTTAGAGTTGGCCATGAATCTGAATCTCCAGTGGAAGGAAAGAGGTGGTTTGGAATGTAATTACTGTTGGAGAGGAAATTGGAGAAGCTGCTTCCTTGTTCTGTCTACTTATCCTCAGCATGTGAGAGCTGCATGTGATTTTTTTAAGTTCTAACAAAAGCAGCAAAGTATCAAAGTACCCACATGTTTTTCTTTTTTGGTTGTTTTGATTTTCCACTTCTCACCTGCCGCAGCCCAACCAAACAGAAACTGTACTGAAATAATTTACAAGGATAGTCTCTGAATCATTTCTACCTTGCCAGAATTTGTAGAAATGTTGCTTAAAGAAAGTTACACAGCAAAAAAAAAAAAAGAAAGTTACGCAGGAGCAAGACTGAGATTCTTTTTTTTTTTTTTAACTTTTTTTTCTTAATTTCAGAGAAAATGAACACAAAAAAGAGAAACAAAAAGCAAAAAAGACAAACAAACAACAACAAATCTGATACGATAACATAGGTTTACAAAATGAGATGGTTGGAATTTGACAGTAGTTGTAATATTGCATATTGTTACCTTCAAAGGGGTTGTTCAGATTAACAGATATAGACATGTAGATCTAATCATATAAGTACTAATTGTTCTTTTTCAATAGCTAATGCATTTAGTAATGTAGTCATTTTAACTATCTTACATATACCTATTTATAAATTTATGTCTTTTTCCTTTTCCCTTCCTTCCTTCCTCCTTTCCCCTTAGAGTACCTCTTGTTGTCATTAAAATAACTGCCCGTATCATCAGGCCTCATACAATCAAACAAAATAGTTCAGAATAACACCAATAAAAAATAAAACAATGGAAGCAATACATAGTAATACATTGATTTCTATAATACCTCATATTATCTTTTAAGCAGTTGCCTATATCAGCTGTTATAATATAATCAAACGAACCAAAACAGGTTAAAATCACTCAAAACACAACAACGAAAGCAATACAGGGTTTCAAAACAAGGTGATCAAATATCAATAAATAATTTTGTTTCTTTGAAATAGCTGTCTATGTCATCATGTATAATGAAATTAGGCAGGTTGACATAGAATAAGATCAAACTAAACAGCTCATTGAAAACAATACTGGTCTCAAATCCTGATGATGGATTATTCAGTTGTCTGCCCCTCTCAGTGATGTCCCTCTGCCGCTGTTTCTGGAGCTGTGGACATTTTATCTCTCTCCTAAAATGTCCTTTAGTATTCTTTGTAGGGTTGGCTTGGTTGTCATAAATTCCTTTAGTTGTTCTTTGTCATGGAAGTATCTTGTCTCTCTGTTGATTTTGAAAGATAATTTTGCAGGGTACATCAATCTGGGTTGGAAGTTGTTTTCTTTCAGGACTTGAAATACTTCACTACAAGCTCTTCTTGACCTGATGGTTTATGTTGAGAAGTCTGTCGTGATTCTGATGGGTTTTCCTTTGTAGGTGATCTGTTTTTCTTTCTCTAATAGCTTTTAATAGTCTGTTTTTGTGTTGAATTTCTGGGATCTTGATTATTGTATGTCTGGGTGTAGATATATTTTGGTTATGATTAGCTGGAGTTCTGTATGCTTCACTTATCTGGAAGTCACTTCCTGTTCCCATGCTTAGAAAGTTTTCTGAAATTATTTCTGTAAATAGGCTTTTAATTTGTTTTGTATTGACCCCTGCTTTTTCACTCACACCTTTTATTCTTAAATTATGTTTCTTTGGGTTGTCTTGCAGCCATTGTATTGTTACTTCCAGGTTTCTTGTTATTTTTAAGAGATCTTTCCTTTCACAATCACAAGTTGCAAACCTGTCTTCAAGGTTTGAAAGTCTATCTTTAGTTTCCTTCAGGTGGTTTTGCCAACTTTCATTGGAGTTTTTGATTTCCTGGTAGTCTCTTTGAATCTGTTTCATGTATTCTAAGTCTTTTTTGTATTGTTCATTCCAGGTTTCCCTCATTTTCCTATGCTCCATTTTTTCATCTATGTCTCTTTTAGAGATGCCTAGCAATTCTTTTGTTGTATTTTTCATTTCTTTTTTAGTTGAGTTAGTATTTCTGTTCTAATTGCTTTTATAGCTTCATGAAGTTGTTTCTTTACTTCAGTTGTCATCACCTTAGAGACTTTAATTGTGGGACTCCCGTCCTCTTCTGTGTTTGCTTCTCCTGGATTTGTTCTGCTTGGATTGGAGGTCAGAGACTGCCTTTTGCTTCTTTGTCTTGACATATTCCTGGGTTGTTCTGGACAAGTGTGTACCGGGGATTTTGGTATTACTCTCATTGTCTGTAATTTCTTAAAGTTAGAGTGGTTCTTCTAGCCAATGCTGATTATGAATATCTGATATTTACCACTGGGGGCACTGTTACAGCACTGTCCACTGCCTTTCCCCAGCCTACCTCAGCTCCCCAATGTCTGGGACAGTGCACAGGGGCAGGGCCGCAGCCTGGGAACCTGGGGCAGTTACCTGCGAATCTTCCGCTATCACCCCTAGGGCACGTGTGGAGCTGTGGTCTCCAGACTGAGCTGGTCACCCACTGGGACCCTCCAGGGCTCGGTCAGAGCGACCTCCATGGGACTGTGCACCACCAGGAGTGGTTCCAGCCCCAAAATGGCTGCCAGTCCCTTGCTGTCCCTCGCAGGGGTTCGGGGTCTGCTCACCATCAGCCAATCCAGTCCTCCAGGTCTGCTCCCCTTGTCCACTGCCACTCCTCCAACGCCGTCTCTCTGGGCAGAGTCCTCCAGGGTCATCGCTGCCGCCACGGCCACAGCATTCCGATCGTGCGTCCCCAGGTTCCAGCAACTCCTTTTACAGAGTGGGTCGGCTCCGGACAGAGGCACAACCAGCCACTGTCCTCGTCTAAGTGCCTCTTTCCACTTTTTCTGTGGGCTTCAATTCTCGCTTTAGAGTCTTCCTGGGTCCAGAGGACCTGCCTCCCTCCTTCTTGTCTTCCCCATGTTGCTCTATTCCAGCATCTGGATGGTATCTTTCAGGTAGGCCGCTTACCCTGCTGTTTACCTTTCCACCGTCTTGTCCCCATCCAACCGTTTGTCGAGATTCTTTCATTTTTAAGGAAATAAGCTGATAAATATTCCTTTACCCAGGATCAGTAATCAGAATGAAGAAAGAGGAGATATTTTACAGAAACCATCTGTTTCAACCCTTTATTTAAGAGTAGGGAAAATGAGAATTGACTTGCCCAAAGTCACCTGGAGGGGCAAGTGCAGGCCCCAGACTGCAGGTTTCCTGACCCTGTTTGAGAACATCCCTGGTTTTTGCGTGACTCTTCTTTGTGCCAAGGGACATGATGATGCTTATTATCAGTATAAAATCCTCTCCCAAGGCAACCTCAAATAAAGCTTGAAAGTTTGTCATTAGTAATTAGCCTTTCGCTGATCTTTGTACAAAAAGATGATGCCATGAGTTTTGGCTTGATATCATGGTGTACAGTATTGGTGTTAATTCAAATACACTTTCACAGATCTGTCCCCTTCATGACCAGTGGAGTGTCCTTACAAGACAGCCAGTTTTGGAGTGCAGGGTAGCCTTTGGCAATTACATAGAGATCTATTTAGGTAACATTCTCAGGCTAGGTCTCAGGGGTTCCGTGTTCTAGTACTGTAAATATTGTTAGAACTATATTTTGTTATTGTGTGTGCATGCACATTTGTGACTAAAGGAATGCTTTTTTAACAGAGTAATCTTTTATTATGTTATATATCTTATTTAATTGCAATTTGTAGTTTAAGTGACCAAGTTGGATTCTGCCCCTCTGCAGCTGAATGTAACAGGGACAGCTGTTAAAGGATACCACTCAGCCTTCCTTGTCCCCTAAACAAGGCAGTCACATACATTCCCAATCTCAGCTTTTACTTGTCTTAACCGTGTGATTCCCATAAGGACCAGTGCAGACTGAATCTTCTTCCTAAGACTCACATTTTGTCCCATGCTTTTCTTTGCTGTACTTCCATACCACTCCTTATATACATCATTTTTTGGTGTGTTTTATACTGCTTCTGGTAAGACTTCTTACCTGTATATCCTTTTCATTTCCAACGCTGTTGGAACACCTGAGGTGAGGGTCCTGTTATCTGCCTTATTATGTACCCAACACCCAGCATGGGACCCTGCATATAGTAGCCATATACTGCATGTTTCTTCATTATGATGGGACGAGCAGATACAAGTCTTACCAAAGTATAGGAAGTTCATTTGGCCAAGATATAAATCTGATAGCCACAAGGTAGACAAACAGTATTCAGTGAGAGTTTGATACAGGTATAAGACCAGTGGCAGGAAAAGGAATAGAGAAGGTACAAAGTGGTCATCCAAAACTTTAGAACAACAAAAAGTATTCCAAATTATACACTTTGGAAAACAGTCTAGTTTGTCTGCTAAAGTTGAAGAGATGCATACTGTAGTTCCAACATATTCAAGGTTTTGCTTTCTGTAGTTTACCCACAGTGAACCATGATATGAAAATATTAAATGGCAAACTTCATAAATAAACAATTCATAAATTTTAAATTACATGCAGTTTCAAGGAGCATGATGCAACCTTTCATCATCCTGTATCATCCCACCCTAGATATAAATCATTCCTTTGTCCAGTGTATCTATGCTACTATGTAAGCTGCCTGCTCATTAGTCACTTAGTAGCCATCTTGAGCAGATGGAGTATTACAGTAGTATAGTACTTGTTTGTAGTTCACAATTATCCGTGGTTTCAGGCTTCCACTGAGGATAAGGAGACTGCTGTACTCTAGTCCACTCCTAGGTATACGTCTAACATAAATGCTTGCCCTTGTTCATAATACAGTTCATTGTTCATAATACAGTGATATCTTCATAATACAGTGGTATCTTGATTCACAAATGCTTTTGTTTGTGAATAATTTGGTTTGGCAAAATTTTGTGGGGTTTTCTTTTTGTGTGTGTGTGTGTGTGTGTGTGTGTGTGTGTTTTTATTTTAAAGAGAATAAAACAGAACAAAGCGTATCAGAACAGAACAATGCAAGCAATACAGGACTTCAAAGCAAGACAGCAGGAAACAACAGTGGCTACCTTAATGTCTCTTGTTTTCTTTGAAATAGTTGTCCATACCTTCACTAAAATTTGGTTTTCATTTGCAAATTCTGCATCAGATGACAAGCATGACACAGCCATCTTTCCCACATGAACACAAACACGGCCATCTTTTTCAGAACTATGGAATGAATTAAGTTCATGCACCCAGATACCACTGTAGTCAGACCCTAGAAACAACCAAGAGTCCATCAGCAGTAGAATAATTATATTGTGCTATATTAACAAATTCATAGTATCATTTGACTGAAGCAGAGCACAAAAAGAGGATGGAAAAAGTAGAATAGAGATATGCCATGTATAGGAGCCTAATAACCTCAATTAATGTAAACATATGTTATAATACATGCTAAGGTAATGTCAACAAGAATGCAAAATGGGATGGGAAGGGGGTTAAAAAAAAGAAAACAAGCTGTAGTATGTACATGTAACAAATCCCCAAGGTGATTGTAAATGGCGTGTACTGCAAACATGTACTAATTAAAAAAAAACTATTGACCCAGAAAAAAAGTTTTTAAATAAATTGTGCTATATTAAAACAAAACAGAATACCCTTGAGCAATAAAAATGTGTGAAACCCAGCTAACCCCAATTTGAATGAATCTTATGCAGATAGTGATAAATTTAAAAATCCAGACACATGAGGATATATACTATAGAATTCCCTTACCTGGGTTTAGAGATAGGTAGAAATTACCTGTAGATTTTAATTTTTGTAATTTATCATTTTTTATTGGTACATGTTTATAGTACATTTGCTATGGTTTGTGTTCCTATGACCTTGCCAAGTCTCATGTAATCATGGATGTGGCTGAGTCTAGTGTTTGTGATTGGTTTGTTGACTGGCACTGGGATTGGTGGTGTGAGTGCTGCATCTGCCCAGGGGTGGAGCCAACATACCGTGTAAGGGCGGGAAGAAGTCATGTCTGCTCTCTCTTGCTGGTTTGTGCCTTTCTGTTTGTAACAGCCATGAACGGCTGCCCCCCAGGCACACCACCCTGCCTTGCAGCTAGCAGAGTATGGACTAAAACCTCCAATATTGTAAGAAATAAACCTTTCCTTCCCTAATTTTGGGCATCGGGTATTTTGTCTCAGCAATGAGAGAAAAGTAACTAAGACAACACTGTTGTGTTCATTGTGGAGAGTTGATACTTGTACATGACATTTCTTAATTCTTTTTTTAACCCTATTCCTTCTCCCCACCCCCTGTATCTCTTAGACCCCTTCTCATTTATATTTTTAATGCATGTTTGTAGTGTATGATGATCACATTCGTCACAGGGACTTGAGACTTTGAGAAGTCACCTGCAATATTGGGTAATGCAGATGTAGGTCACAGAAGTATGAGAAAGAGCAAGGAAATGATCACCACAACAGTCAGGATGGTGGTTTAGGGGTGTAGTGGAGTGTTATTGGCCAGGTTAAAATGGTTGCTGGCCACTAATTCAGTTGCAGTACTCCCATATCTGTGAGTTTCTATGTGTGGTAGTTCACAATAGAAAAGCAGAAGAGTCCATGAAGACTCCATAATTTAAAAAATGAACAGAGTGTATGTTGAGTGAGAGAAGTATTAAGGAGATTGCAGTGAAAGCAAAAAGATTCTTATCAACTGTAAAATTCTTCCCTTGGTTTCATCCGCATGTGAAAAGCAGATAGTTCCTGTTTTCTCTCCCTAAAATGTGATCTATACCCCCTCCTCACAAAAAAAGGGATAGAGAAGGCGATATGACCATGTTTCACAGTTGTTATATTTAGATAATGATAATGTTTTAATCCCTGTTTTAAAATTTTACCCAAGGAATAGTATGTTTTATTTTACTATAAAGCATTAGTAAATTTTTTTTTTTTTTGGTTAACTTTTCATTAAAGAGAAAGAAAAGATGGCCAAGCAGTATGAGTCAAAGGAGGCTATAATGAATGTGCACTTAAAGGTTTTAAAGCAATTTGAAAGGGTGAAATAGATCTAATCCCTGCTTTCTCTGAAATAAAGGCCCAAGCCTCCTGAGGGGATTTTAGTAACATGCTGTGCAGAGAATCACAAGAGAAAGCTTGTGTTTCTTTGTAACCATTTTTAGACAATTCATGGTTTTTACTTATTTTCTCTTATCTAACAATGAATTAACTAAACAACTAATTTGTAAGTATACCTTAAACAGTTGTATAAGTTCAGAAATGAAAATGCAGCTAATTTAAATCATACAATAAGTTTGAAAAAATAAACTGTGTATAGTTTGGCAACCTTTAGGGAAAGGACATTTTTTTTAGGAAGCAATATTTAGTCATGAGATGACTGCAAATGAATACTAGGTGTGCAATAAGCAACAAAGGGACTAGATTGCAAAATAGTTTGTGAAAGGAAAGAGAAGCTGTAGTCTTTGAACGTGGAAGAATTAATTAGATTTATTTCAGATGTGAATTGAGAATCTGAAAAGGAAAATGTATGTATTTGGAACAGTATCCCAGATGATTTATTAGAACTTAATACACTCTTACTGGTGATTTCGAATGCCTGTTAAGTTTTCCATACACAAGTGTAAAAGGTAAAAATTCCCATGAATCAGTCTATTTGTGTTATTTTTAACTTTCACGTGGGATTTAATCAAATAGATCATAGCTAAAAATTCAGAGTGGCCCTCAGAAAGTGTGACATTTCTTATTGTTAACAGTTCCTTCAAAGAAGCCAATAATAAGCCGGGTGTGGTGGCGCACGCCTTTAATCCCAGCACTGGGAAGGCTGAGGTAGGCGGAGCATTGTGAGTTCGAGGCTGGCTTGGGCTATAACGTGAGCGTGAGCGCAAAGCCGCCCTGAACTACATAGTGCAACCCTGTCTCAAAAAACTAGGGCCGGGAGTTTGGCTCAGTGGCTTAAGCACCTGCCTGGCAGAAAAAAACAGTTTCTTCAAAGAGTACAGATAGGTGATTGTTACAGAGAGCTTTACAGTTGAATCTGTTTTCAGAATTGTGTATCTGAAATGCTTATTTCAAAAACATTTTCTTAATAAGTTATAAGTCACTTTTGGAGAGGTTAAAATGAAAAGAATAGCTGAAAATAATTGAAATCTCAGAAGATAATTATTATTGACCAGTGGGTAGATTTATGAAACATCCTAATTTGAAACCAGAGAATTTATTTTTCCAAGCAGGGATCTACCCAAGAACACTACTTTTCTTGGCATGGCAATTATTCTGAATAAATTTTGTATAGTGAATATGATAAGGTTCTATGTATAGTTATTTTTATTGTGGTGGTGGTTTGGTGTGGGGTTATTTATTTATTTATTTATTTTGGTGCCAGGGATCGAACTCACAACCTCACACCTGCCAGGCAGGCGCTTATGCCACTGAGCTAAACCTCTGGCTGGTTTGGTTTTGAGATAGTCTCACTATGCAGTTCAGGCTGGCCTTGAATTCACTAAGTATTCCTTTGAGAGTAGCCTGTTACAGTATTTCCCTTCTAAAGATGAAGTTGTTAAGAATGTTTTTACATACAGAATTCTACTGATGGATTCCCCTAGTGTCTGAAGTGCTTCTTTCCCACCTGCACTCACCCGTGTCTTGCAGACCTGTCTCGGAGAACTGTTCACACTGAATTACCATGTGACCGACAGCTGGAGTTGTCCCTGTAGAAAGGATGCTCCTCTCAGATGGATTGGGACCGTCCTAAAACATCCAGTTCCCTAGCTCTGTGACATAGTGCCTTTCATTTAGAAATTTCTGATTTATTTTTATTTATTGATTGATGGACTGATTTACAAAATATAAGTTCCTCAAGCTTTTTGGCAGGAGAAAATTTCTTTAAGCATGGGTAAAAAGCATGTTATTTTTTCCTTACTCTTGCTGTATGGTTCCATGGTCCTTCTAATGTGAACTCTCCCTACAGAGGCAGAATGTACAATAATTTCAGTGGCAAGTTCCTTGGAAGTTTGTTTTTAACTTGCTGAATATGTGCTTGTTCTCTTCTGTCTTAAGTTTAAGTGTGCATTAGTCAAAGTCTCAATTAGTAGGGTTCCAGGCGATTTAGATTTGCCACAGTAGGAAGATGAGAAGTGCATAAAAACTGATAATGGCAGAGCATTTCAGATACAGAAAGTTTCTGCTTAACTCCTTCCTGTTACTCACCTCTATTCCCAACCCTCATTTCCAAACATGAAAGGGAAGTAGGTGGAGAAGAATCCCAGAAGTGAAACTTGAACACACATTGCTAAAGGGGAGTATGTTTTTCTAAACTTTGTATAGAGACTGAGACCTCACTGTAGTCAACGGAAACCCTTAGCCCTAGTGTGTCTGAAGGGCTCCTATTTCCCTTCCAAATAATTTGAGAAGATCCAACTAATGTAGTCATCTCTGTGTGTTCTGTGCATGAAACAGGGTTGGAACGGTACTGCTCGCATGAAGCACCCTAAGTTCAGTTCTTCTTGCCTTTCGCTTAGAGAATCCTAGGGGTTCAACGTTCCCTGAAAACTATAGGAGCAGTGTGCTAGCTTCACACAGCATCAGAACTAAACAGGCCCATTAGTCGCTGTATTTGCAGGTCCTAGAGCTCCTGATCAAGGCCTGGAGACTGACCAGGACTTTAGTCAATGAGTCCAGAGCTTGAACTAGATAAGGATGCTTCCTAGACCAATGGCAGTAAGTCTGTCCTTGTTCCTAAGCCACTATTACTATACTCAAATGTTTACAGGGCTGATGATCAAGGATGTAAATGTGCAGAACTAAGTAAAACATTTTCCTTTCTCCCAGACCCTTTAACCCTTTTCCTAACTCTCGAATATTGAAGCCAGAGAATTACAGTTTGACAATCCTTCCAGACAGCTTTGGTCTTGGCTGTGAGACTGTCAGGCCAGGGCCACATCTTCAAGGCGCCATGAATCAGCTGCACAGAGATGTTTCCCAGAGACAACCTGGCTGAAGAAACCCCAGCAGAAAGATAAAAACACATTAGAATGGAGTCAGACAGAAAGATGGAAACAGAATTCTATTTGTCTGCTTCTTTGTTTCTAATGAGAAACAAAATAACAAAACTCACTGGACTCAAAACAGGAAATTTGAAGATGGCCAGGGGAGGTTCTTGGATTGGTTTCTACATCTGTCATTTCCCAGTCCCAATTTCCCTTTCTAGGAGAGGTAATTGTGGGAACTTCTCAGTTTGCCTACCTCTGCCTCTCTTCTGTTCTGTCATCTCTTAGGTCCAGGCCTCAATTCCCTGACACCTAGTACCCGGACTGAGCACTAGTTCCCTCAGCTGCTCCTCTACTTCCAAACGACCTGGTCTGCATTGTTTTCCAAGTTGCCTCCTAAATCCACGCTCAGGTCCTGGGCACCACCCTGCTCACACACGTGCAGTGGTCTCCTTGGTCTGCAGGACGTCGGCTAGGCTCAGGCAGAGTGGATCTCCATTAACACAGCTTCCAGGCTTTCTTTGCGTCACACACCCATTGCACTTCAGACAACTTGACTCCCCTGGCCCCGCGCTTGTGTGCATTTCAGCTTCCTGTCTGTGCTTCTGTTAGCCTTCTGCCTGTGCCGCGACCCATGCGGCTCCTAAGGTTCTTGGGATGAAGGACCGCGAAAGGATGAGAAAATAAAGACAGAGACAAAGCTGGAGTCAGATGGAGCCCTTATCCTCCTGATGGGAGGAAAGGAACTGGCCCCTCAATGCAGGGGTGTTTATTTATACCTTTTAGCAACCTAATGTCACATGACACCCTGTTGTCTTAGCAACCCACTGCTCAGATTGTCTTGGGGCTAGGTGTTTTCTAGGCTGAAGTAGCATCTTTACGTGACTTGTCTTAGGCTCTCTGTTTTTGGAATGATCATATCCATGGCTCCCAACATGCCTGCACTGCCCTTCCTCTTCCTACCACACGCCTAAACCTAGCCCTTGTCTACAGATCTCCCATTTACCAGTCCTCCTTGAAACCTTTCTTGATTCCCCTAGTTTAATTTCTCTCCACAGATATATTTTTGTGCACTTTATGGGATCTTTTTCACTGCCTACATTTCTTGTAATTTTACAATGGTTTTCATAGCAGTCTTATCTCCAGACCGAGGTTATTATATACCTAATACAGAGGCTCTGCCTATTCCTTCTGTATCATTCATGACATCGGGACCATTAGACACATTTTTGGGGCCATTAGACACATTTTTAAGTGCAGAGTAACACAATCAGATTTCAGTATGGGCCTTTTTTTACTCACGTTCCCCTTACTACCCAGGAACTCCTCAGACAGGTAGCCACACAGGAGACTTTAACCTGATTCTTGGTTGGCCAGATTTGGGAATAATCTCCCCAGAGAGCCTTCCTACCACTCCCCTCTCTTTCATGACCACCCAGATTCACTGTCTTACCAGCCTTCCCTGACCACCTTGCCCACAGTGTTTCTCTTGTAAGCCACCACCATAGATCTTGGCAGGTGTCATTCCTCTGGGTAAAGTGTTAGTTGGAGCTGTAGGTGGCATGTGCATAACCCTCAAACTATATTCAAACCACGGTCCAGCCAGCACTTAGTGAGAAATGCACAGATAAGTGCTGTGGAAGGAAGGACTGGGTGGGGGTGAGCACAGTAGCAATGTGGGGTGAGGACAGCTTAGTGCCAGGAGCAGTGTCAGGTGAAGCATGGAGGTGGGCAGGAGCCTGGAAGGCACAAAGGATCTGGGGAGTCCCTGATGCAGAAACTGATGGTTTCCACAAGAAGAAAAAGTAGATAAAGCTAAGAGGTCACACACAGTCACTTCATAAAGATTCTAGAATTCATCCAAATCATAGCTGGCAATTATATGGTACTTTCTATCATTAGATTACATTGGAGAATTCTTTTTCAGTGATTTTGTTTTCCTGTTTGCATTTATCTTAGCTCTCCAAATAAATGTTAAGATCCTTAAGGGCAGTGATTATATTTCATATTTTTTATTAAATGTGTTTGTGGTACAAAAACTTGCCCTATAATTTATTCTCATATTGGGTTATCTTAACATGAATAAAAAGTTCTTACCTGTTGGGTAACACCAAGGGGTAAGTGAAATCATATAATGTCCAGAATTAGCACCAAAACAATTCAGAGGAGGTAAGTTGAGATAGCCTAAAAAAGAGTAGCCATGCATTCATGATTTGGAGCTGCATGATGGGCACACAGGGTACACTGTACTGTCCTATCCAATTTTGTGTATATGGGTGAAACTTGAACCTACCCAGGTATAGTGGTACATATCTACAATCCCAGCTACTCAGGAGGCCAAGGTAGGAGGATTGCTAGTATCAGGCTGCCCTGCACTAGTGAGACCTCTCAAAATCAAAAGGGATGGAGATGTAGTGTGCCCTTAAGTTCAGTCCCCAGTCACACACACACACACAAAGTTGGGTCTGTGGAACCTTCAGTTTGTAGCACCCTAGCACTTCCTGCCTTCCTCACACTGTGGAACTGTGTAATAACCATCTGTGCCTCTCTCTGCCAGCTTTAGCCCACTACTGTACCCCCCAAGGACCAGAACAGTAAGGAAAATAGCTATGGGGGAATGATGCAGAACCACCAGTCAAAGAAGACCATTGTTTTATGTCCACCATTATATTAAAATTTGTATTTTTTTAAGCATTGGTGGTTATAATTATAATGTAAATATTAACAAAAGGAAGGAAGGATAAATATGAGCAGATCACCAATACCTTAGTATGTTTAGGCTTCTATAACAAAATACTGTAGACTGAGTGGCTTATAAACAACATATATTGATTTCTCCCAGTTTTGGAGGTTGGCAGTCCAAAACAAGGCACTGACAGATTTGTTATCTGGTGAGGTCCCACTTCTGATTCATTGACAGCCCCCTCTTAGCTATGTCCTCACATGGTGGAAAGAGTAGCCATCTTTCTGGTCTCTTTTATAAAATCACTAATCTATGAGAGTACAGCCCTTAGGATCCAATCACCTCCAAAAGCCCCACTTTCTAATTACCATCACCTTGATGATTAGATTCCAACATAAGAATTTGGGGGAGGAGAATGATACAAATGTTCAGACAATAGCCTCTTGCAAGAGAGATTTCATCAGAAATTTTATCTTGGTGGGCACAAATCATTTTATTTGAGGGGCTTGAAGACGGCGAGAAGGGGCTGAAGAAGACAGTGAGATCCAGCATTCTTGACAGGGCCAAAGTGCTCCACCATGGAAAAAAAGCAGAACTTCTATCTTGAAACATCTTTCTTCGTCAGAAAGTGTTTTGTATATTCACTAGAATGGAGAAATCACAGAAGACATGTCTGCAGTGTAAATTGCTCCAAAATAAGCACAACATTCTTTTTTCCTTAATCTGCTTCTTTTGAAAGTAAAGCAGCATTTAAATAGCTCCAGAACTCATGTTGCCATGTCTTTGAGGCTGACACTAGTTCTTCATAGGGGAAGTTTATAATTTTTACCTTATCTGCTTATTTGAACCAAATTTGGATTTAAGAAAAAAAATAGTAAAAGGTGTGTTTTGTATTCTCTTACTCTAAATAAACCCAAATATAAAATAATGTTTTATGATTTGTATCCTATATTCAAATCCAAAAATATATTATTTAAATTTGGAATTTCATTTTAAAAGATCCTTTTAAATGTCTTACGAATATTTTCAAGGTGAATTCTAATTTTGTTTAATTTTCATGCTTGTAATGTATAACAAATTGAATTTTACATGGTTGGTCCCTGAAAGTATATTAAGAGGTAAGCTATACATCTCTCTTTATTGAAGGATGTAAATTTGAAATAATTAGAGTCCATGCTATAAAATATGATTTCTTGTTGTTAGATCCACCATCATGTTGTAGAAATGACTACCAGTGTTTAAATGCTTCATCTGCAGATGTTTCACTTCCTTCTGGGGCACTGATTGGAAAGAAATAATGTAGAAACCAAAACAGACAGGAAAGAGTCCTTCTACTTTGCAGTTTTTCTTTGACTGTGAGCTTTGTCACTGGCAGGAGAAGGGTGCTTGGGCTTTTCTCTGGCATCACTTGAACAAGGCAGGGCAAGGTGCTAGCCAAGTCCAGACAGCAGCCCTGCAGCCCTTGTTGGGCCTCTTACCCCGATGTGAATCACTTCAGCATCACAGCCAGTCCTCAGCCTCGTTCTCTCTGCCAGTCAGAGCAGCCCTCATCGTCTGTAATGGTTTGCAGATGAGGTGACTCAGTGTTGAAGAGATGTCGTTATTTGTCCAAGTTTGTTAGTGTCAGTGCCAGCTCTAAAATTCAGACATCCTGAATTTTCCCTCTGTTCTGCTCATAGCCTAGATGGCAGATGCACGTGTTGGTTTATAAGTTTATATTTCCTTATCATAGTATTTATTTAAATTTCAAGTAATTGGTAAATATGAAAGATTCCATGGAGAGCATTAGCTACTAACTGCCTGTCTTCTGCTATGTCCAGTCTATCTCAGCTGGGGAAATAGAACAAGGCAGAAGTCAGAGTCTTATGCCTGGCACAGCTTCAGCTTTCAAACTATGAATGGCATAGAGAGAACCTGGTGGCTCCCAGGCCCCTGAGTTGCTATTTGGCATTGTACTGCCTCAACTCTATATCCTGAGCATACAGAGCCACTGCTGGGAGGAGGCAGAAGTAAATATGACCCAGCTTCCCTGGCTAGCTTTTTCTGGCCACTGTTGCCCAGGTATACCTGTAAGAGACCATACATGCTTGTTTGTGACCTGCCTGACCAGGATTTGAGCAGTCAGTGAGAGGCCTGGCTCAAGTAGCAACCCTCTGCCTAGCACGTAGACTTCTTTTTCTCTGGTATCCTACTCTTGATTATTGTTGCTAATTAGCCACCTAGAAACTTACTCTTCCTTTAAGTTGCTTGTCATGTTATTGCTTATTCATAAAGTTGTAAAATGTGAAAATGTTCCCTTCATTAAAAATTAGAGGAAAAAGAGCCAGGCATGGTGACGCATGCCTTTAATCCCAGCACTTGGGAGGCTGAGGTAGGAGGAGCGTTGTGAGCTCAAGGCCGTCTTGGGCTACAACATGAGCTCAAGGCCGGCCCGAGCTACATAGCGCAATCCTGCTTCAAAAAAACTAGGGCTGGGAGTTCGGCTCAGTGGCTTAAACACCTGCCTGGCAAGCACGAGGTTGTGAGTTTGATCCCCGGTACCACAAAAAAAAAAAAAAAAAAGAGAGAGAAAAAATCGAATTATGTGACTTCGTAGTCATGCATTTAAATTTCTAATCTGCCCTGAGTGAAGCCAGTTCAAGACCTAATTTTGACTGTGATAACCAGTTGGGTTTTTTTGTTTGTTTGTTTTTTGTTTGTGGCACCAGGGATCGAACTCACAACCTCATGCCTGTCAGACAGGCGCTTAAATCACTGAGCCAAACTCCTGGCCCTGGTTTTTTTTTGAGTTAAGGTCGCACTGTGTAGCTCAGGCCAGCCTTGTGCTTGCGTTGTAGCCCAAGCCAGCCTCGAACTTACAACGCTCCTCCTACCTCTGCTTCCCGAGTGCTGGGATTAAAGGCGTGTGCCACCACGCCCGGCTAGATGACCAGTTTTTAAACTGCTAATGCACTGAGTAATCAAACATAAAACCCATATCTTTTTGTCCTGAAAAGGATAAAAGCAGGAATCATGAATGGCAACGAATAGGCTTTTATAAGTAGATTCAATCTTTGTTTCAGCTTACAAATATTAGTATTTTCACATTCATTGACTTCCTCTAAGGATTTTCATCAGTGGGCACGAGGTCTAGGTTCTGCTAAGGTTGTTTAATTTGTGATCACATCACATGCCCTTTGTTTTTTATCCTGTCTCTATATTGGTTTTAGAAAACTGAGAACTTGAAGTAGTATTTTTCTTTCTGCCACAATATAAATAAAAGTGCCTTCTCTTTAGCAGTCTGTTTAGTTGCTCTGTGGTTGTGTAGAATAAAAAGGTCTCTAACTAAGCTCATTTTGTGGATCTTGAGTTTCTGAGTCGTCTGCATGGTTCTGTTTCAGCAAGGAAAGAGCAGAGGGTGACAGCCAAAGAGGCAGGTATAACTTGAGAAACACTGGAGTCCCCTTTGGCTTCCTCCCCATCACTGGCCTCCCCAAGCCTTGCACACAGTACTCTGGTGGCCCCTCCAGCACAGCATCCTCACTAGTTAGAGCCAGGAGCAGTTGTTATACTGCAGTCATCTCTGGTCACTTATTCATTCATTTGCTATGAGCTTTGCCAGTCTCTAGCTCCTTATGGTCTTTGCCATTGTGTTCTCACTGCAGGGAGACCTTTGTCTGAAAGAGAAAATTCAAGTCATTTACCCAGAGCACTCTGCTGCACAGTTAGCATCCTGCCTGTTTAGCCCCCTGCACTTGGAGAGACTGTGCTGCTTGGCATGGAGCTGCCCAGAAGAGAAGCCATGGCAAGATCCCTGCTGTCATTTTAGAACCTCAAAGGAAAGAGTGCTGCTACTCTCGGTTAGGACTCTTGGCATGTTGTATTCAGAGTCTGTCTCCCATTCACACTTCATCTTTGAAGACACAGCACTAATATAAAAATAATTATTTGTGAAATGATTTGCATACTCATGGAACTAGGAAGCTTCTAGCAAAATTCGAACCAGCTAGGTTATCTTTTTTTCTTTTCTTTGTCTTTTTTTTTTTTTTTTTGGTCTTTTTGAGACAGAGTCTTGTTATGCAGTTCAAGATTGGCCATGCGCTCACTTTATAGCCCAGGCTGATCTTGAACTCACAATGATCCTCCAGCCTCAGCCTCCTGAGTGCTGGGATTACAGACATGCGTCACCTCACCCAGCACCAGCTAGATAATTTTAAAGCACCATTTTTGACACCTTTTCCCATGTTTCTTACTGTTCACCTTCACTTTGTTCGCAGGTCACAGTCTTTCTGTCTGTCATAAGTCCAGCATAGTCAAAGCCTGAAGTACTGACTTCTCATTTTCTTGGTTCTCCTTGTTAGTCCTTGTGACTGTTAAGAAATAAACGAAACACATTATGTGTTTTTAATGCATCAGTGGCGTTTGTTGGAATAACTGGGCCAGGTCTTTCACACTGGACAAGAAAACCACAGGTCTGGCCCAGCCCACATGGGTCATGTTTGGTTACTAAGAAATATACTATGGTATGAAGACTGAGTTCTGCCGGGCGTGGTGGCGCATGCCTTTAATCCTAGCACTTGGAAGGCTGAGGCAGGAGGATCCTTGTGAGTTCGACACCAGCCTAAACTGCATAGTGAGGCCCTGTCTCAAAAACAGGGCCAGGGATTTAGCTCAGCAGCCTAAGCACCTGTCTGGCAGGCTTGAGGTTGTGAGTTCGATCCCCAGTACCACAAAAAAAAGACTGAGCTTCTTCCTTTAGGCTGTACAGTGCTTGTCAGAATTGTGGATTTGGGACTGAGGATTTAATGACAGAATGCTAATCCCCAGCACCCAAAAAAAAAAAATAAGAATTAGGGGTTTAGGTAGTGTTTTCTCCAAGTACATTGAAAGAAACATCACTGCCTTAGCAACCACAAAGATTTCCATATAACACTTGGAGCAGACCATTCTTTCCATAAGCAGAGAGGAAAAAAAAAATCCTCCTATATAACAGATGCAGAGAAATGTTGATTACCAGAGTCTAGTTTTTACTTCTTGCTAACAGCTAATGAGGCATAATCATTTTAATAATGGAGTAAAGCCCTGTAGGTTTGGAAAAACTGAAGTTTGCTTACAGCCTAAATCCTAAGAATGTTCAAAGAAGATAACTCTTAAGAAAGTAAAGACAACTTCTTAGCTCCTTATTTGTCTCAGTTGGAATTCTCTTTCCAGATATCTCTTTGACATACTGTAGCCAAATAAAATTACCCAAACTGTAAGAGCCCTTCCTGGTCCACATCACGGTCTAGGAAGTTTATATTTGTAATGCCATGGGAAAGTTATTGGAATTCCAATAAGTTAATTCCAACCTACCACTTGCAGTGTGACGCATGGCAAAAATGAAGACACTAAGGCATATCTAGTTGTGGGGAGCCAAGGGGGTCCTAAGTCCAGCTAGGATGATGGCTGACCAAAGCAAAGGCCACAATCCAGGGCTGAACCCAGGTTTCATTCATTAGTCAAGAGAGAAGTGGCTTGGGGATGAGTGACTGTAGTTGTGGGAAGTATGTGAGTGCCGTGAACTAGGCTGGGTAGGAGGCCTGAAATCACCTCTGCAATAGGCAGAGAGAAAGATATGCAAAAAGAGTAATGTGCGTAACACAAATTTAGGTTGTATCTAATGTCTTGGGACCGGCAGTTCTGCTCTGCTGTGTAATCTTTTATGACCTGGGAAGTCACAGCCTCTTATCTCAAGGCTGGATCCTAGAATATTGTGGGTATAGTAATTAGAGCTAAATTTACATTTTGAGGCCAAATGCCTGGTTTTTTACCCCTTCCATATCACAACATTGACAAGACTCAAAGATAAAGGGCTTATTGAAAGTGAAACTTCTAGCCGGGTGGTGGCACATGCCTTTAACCCCAGCACTCAGGAGGCTGAGATAGGAGGAGCATTGTGAGTTCCAGGCCGGCTTGGGCTGCAACACGAGCGCAAAGCCAGCCTGAGCTACATAGTATGACCCTGCCTCAAAAAAACTAGGGCCTGGAGTTTGGCTCAGTGGTTTAAGCACCTGTCTGTCAGCATGAGGTTGTGAGTTGGATCCCATCCCTGGTGCCACAAAACAAAACAAAACAAAAAAAAAAAAAAAAAGACTTCTTAGTTTACATGTCAGCCATCGTTGTAGCTCATAACTATTTGAGATGTAATTGAAAAATATAGTGAACATTTAAATTTTTTAAAATTTCTTACACTGAAAGACACATTGCCATTAATCCCCCTCAAAATCCTCCTTTTCAACACACCCCATTGTTCTTACCACTTTCTGAAGCAGTTCTGGAAGACCTCTTTTGTGAGTGTCTTTAGTTACTCTGTCATAGCTGCCTCAATGTCCTGAATCCAAAACATTTACCTTTCATGCTCATTTTGGTTTTAGGGAAGAACCAGAAGTCTCTTGTTGCCAGATTCAGTAAATGAGGTGAATGAGGACCCACCATAATGTTTTAACAAACCTGCCTTTCTGCTGGGCAGCCCTTGGTAGCAGCATTCACTAGTTTTGATCACACCTGCAAAAACACATGAAAGAACTGTTTCAGAAATGGCAATAACAATGAGATATGTGTGTTCGAAGTGAGGGAGAAGTATTTTAAGGGAGGTTAATGCAATGTTTCTTTCACTGCAATAAATTTTTACTTAAATGTTCACTGTATATTTTGCTCACCCCCTGTACGACTCATGTACATGTTGAGAAATTTCCTTTCCATAGTTAGACATGTGTGAAATATGGCAGTGACCATGTATGTCAGCATTAATCATTATTTGTGAGCTGCACTTGCCTAGGTAAATGAGACTGTCACAGTGGTAGGGTAGTAGTAGGATAGTAAGCAATTTGAGAAGTAAATTAATCTGATAGGCTGAAACCTCGCCCCTCAAATTCCAAATAGCACAGCTTATTTACTTCTCTAAGTGCCATGAGCTTAATATGGCTCATTTGATCCCTAATAACTGGGCATTTGTTTCACTATTTCACCTCATGTGTGGTGCCCAGTTTTCTAAACTTTATTTTGCATATAACTCCGAGTTTGTCCATAATTAATTTCTACCCCATTTATTTTGGCCATTCGTTTGCTCAGCAAATATCTGTTAAGGTTCTAGAAATATTCAAAACACCAGGGAACACATACATGTGGAGTTAAAAAAGAAATCTCTGTCCTCATGGAGCTTGTATTCTGGTTAGAAGTTCATCTCATAGAAATGCACTGATTACCTGGGAGCCTGCTCAAGGAGTTCCTCAGTGCTAGGAATTAAACCTAGGGAGCGCTAAGTTACATCCCTAGCCGCTTTGTTATTTTGGCTTTGAAATAGGGTCTTGCTGAATTGCTTGGGCTAGGCTAGAACCTGTGATCCTCTTGCCTTAGCCTCCTAAGTAGCTGGAATTACAGGTCTGCACCATTGCACCCAGTGCTAAAGAGTTTGTAATTATCTATCCTTGACCCGTTCTCTACTCTAGGAACAGCAGATAAACAGACTTCAATCCCAGTACTCAAGGCAGCCTCCTTGTACCCCCATTTGTCAGCCCATCTCCATCTGCTGCTAATATCACACCACCAGCTGGTCCCAGGAGAGCCATCAGCCTCTGAGCTCTTCAAGGTCCCTGCAGTGATAGAGTCCTCTCACAGATTTTCCTGAAGTAGGAAAGCCTGATTTTCCTTGTCTGAAGCTCCCTACTGGTCCCTAGGAAGAGAGAGACATTGGAAACTGAAGACAAAGTCTCTCCTTCCCAGGGGCCCCTCCTCTACCGAGGAAAGGGCGGATCAGAGACATTTGCTCAGGCTTCAGATCAGCATAAGCTTCAAATTCTGGCTGGTAATCTGATGGTAAATTTGTAGAAAGTTCTTCACATGAGTAGGTTTTAATCTTATACCATATCCATCCTACTTCTCTGAAAGTCTTTTTGTCCCCAGTTGTGTAAGCCATTAGTGTCATTTGTCAGTATTCGAAAGTGGCAGAATTGTTTTCTGAGCTCCAGGTGATCTGATCTTTCAGGATCTTGTCTGCTGACCTGTGGCTGTCACTCTTGTGGTGACTTACTTAGAGAACACGTGAGGGCCTTGTGCATGGCCAGCCACCGCATTCCTGGACATGCAATATGTTTTGACTGTCTTCTGAGCCACTCTTATTATGGGCTTCTTAATTTTAGCTTTGTATTTTTTACTTTGCCACTCCTAGGAAGTGGCTCTTCATAATTTTCTGTAATTTGGAGTTAGTTCTTCATTCACCTTAAAGTGAATTTACAGTCAGTGAGACATGATGGTAGGTGACTGTGGTTCCAACTACTTAGGAGAGTGGGGAAGGGGGATCTCCAGGAGTTGGAGACCAGCCTAGGCAACATAGAGAAATCTCATTCATTATCATTATGTTGGAAAGGCTGGGGTGTGGCTCAGTGGTAGAACACTTGCCTAACATATGTGAGGCCCTGTAATTCATCCCCAGCATTGAAAAAAAAAAAAAAAAAACTCAACTAAAGTAGGACTACTCAAAATCCAGCACTGTTATTCATACACCAGCCCTTGTCTTCTTTTTTGATGGCGATTACAATATTTGATCCATTTATTCCATTACACGTGGCAGAACCTGTGCTTCAGTCTGACTAGGCCAGTAATTCAGTTGATTTGATGATACAGATGTTCCTAGATTTGTTGACTCTCCATCCCCCCAGGCTGACTCCAAAATCCACCTAAAACCCCCTGACCCCAGCATAAGTCAGAGTGGCCTAGGAGCACACCCTTGAGGCACCTTCTCTTTCCATCTTACACAGTGTTCCTATTCCTCCTTAGTCCTACACTGATTTGAGCAAGAAGCATCATTCTTTCTCTGCAGCCCCAAGCACAGTGCCTCATAGGTAGTTGATGCTCACCAGCATTTAAGTATTGCAGGGACCAAAGTTAGACAGTGATGGTCTATAAAATCCCTACATTCTATAACCCAAACCTGCATTTTAAACGAACCTAAGGTTTCCTTTGCTGTGTGACCATGTCATCTCCAAGCTGCTTTATTCTCCATCTGAGCGGGACTGCCCACTCCAGATCCTGCAGGCTTCTGTTCCTCGCCCTGTTCCTCACCAGCTGCTTGCAGTTCTTGGGCTTCCTCACTTCCATTGTCTCTTCAGAGTCTTAACATGGGCTTTAAAATTCATTTAATATGCTATGTAGCTATTTGATTTTAAATTATATTAAACTTTCTGGAGCTGTGCCAGGTGCTTGCTAGAGTTTCTGATGCTATCTGTATATAATCTTTAGGTGGAAGCTGGAAATCTCTATCCAACTTTTGTGGTAATAAAATTATTACAGTTGTGCCCTACATCTGCTTGCTGAACTTCCTGTGGGTTTTCATCAGATCACATGACTGACAGCAGAGACAGGCTGTAAGGCTTTTGGTCTCTTTGTTAGATCCAAGCCTCTTCCACTGAATCAGACCTCTGCTTTGTCTGAGCTGGGCGTCCGGATGTCCCTCTGTGGTAGGTTGATTTGCTGGAGCAGATAAAAACATTCCAGCCACACTTGAGAGTCTAGCATTACCTCTGGCTCCAAAAATCAAAACAGGATTGTCGTAAGTAGCTTTGGATTGAGACCAAGTTCCAAACTTCAGAGATGGGCTTTCTCTGCTTGTTAAGTCATAGGATGAGGATCTTGGAAAGAGAAGAGTGAAAACCAGGGGTCCCCCAGGGTCACTTGGCTGATATCGCCAGCTCTGTGCCCTGTGCTGGCCAGAGTTAGACCAATTCTACCCTGACTGGCCGGCCAAGGCATCTGCTTCCTGAGCGCCTCTGCCTTTCCAGGGCACTAGCCATCCTCAGGACATGGCCAAGTCCAGGGAAGGGAAAGGGTACATGCCAGAGTTGGGAAGGCCTAAGAATGCCCATGTGGCCCACCCTGGCTGGGCCCTGGGCTGCCAAGTGGTGCTTATTGGTCATGTCAGGGATGAAGACACTCCTGAGTGAGGAAGTGGGACTTCCCTCAGCCCCGCAGGGTGGCATTATTATTCTCTATGGACCTGCATGGGAACATAAAGGAAGGGTGACTTTTCCTGAGTTGTTGATTTGGCTTTCAGGCATGACATTTCTTGGACTGAGTCCCTTAAAATGTGTCAGCAGTGCCCTTAGTGCTAAAGAAAAACTTTTGTCTTTCTTTTCCTTGGCTCTTCAGACTATCTGAGACATCTCAGAGGAGCACATGGTTTTACGGATATCTGTTTAAGTCCCTCTATAGCTAGAGAGATGGACAGGTCGATTTGGGACAGTGTCCAATTAAATGCAACTCCCACTCATCTTGTACAGCAGCTGCATTTCCATTCATCAGGTTGCCTGAAGAGTATTTTGAAAGCTCTTATGATTTATGCCCAATATGTTCCCGGTACACTAGTTTTCCAAACACCTCATTTCAGTGAAGAGGAAGCTCTTTACCTTGTGCTTTCAAGTGTTAGCCTTACATAGCTGATCCTTGTTTTCCTTGCTATTTGTGCATCATTCCCTTTTCTGAACCATTTAAATGCTGGTAAAGAATTTCAAGCAAACCCAGGAACTAGCAGTCACCACTAAGTCATTCACACTAGGAGAAAGGGAGCTGGTGCTTAAGACTACAGGACTGTACATGTGTTCTCTACATGTCCCAGCGATTTTTCCAGCAGTGGCAATGCCTCATGTTGTTCTCTCTGCTTGCTCTTTGGCTCCCCTGTGACCAGTGGTACACATTCAGGAGATAGCAGTTTGGGAACCCTATCTATAGACTGGTTGAGACTTTAGCCAGCAGAATCGGGAGCCAAGCCATTTAACTGTGAGCTTTCACCTCACAGAGCAGCTCAGCGCCAGCTTCATGTTTATCTTGGGTTTAAACAGTTGGGTCCTTGGCCTTTAAGGACAAGGTCTACACCCAGGACAACTCAGGACCGTTCACCGTCCACTGAAGGCTGGCTAAGTAGATGTCACAACTGCTTGACTTCAGGTTACAGCTGAGCTCCAGGTCAGCCCAACAGAGCTCAGAAGCATGGCAGGAAATAGAAATATTTAGACCCTTCTGAGTTTGTCTCATACACCCATATCGAGGCAGAGAGAGGAGTTCAGAGGTCCTTCATTTTACTCAAGACGATAAACCCAAAACCTAGCGAAATGCTCTGAGTTGCCCCAAAATGCCCAGAGTGGCAGCAGTTCCCAGGGAAGAGCGCAGGCCTCCTGACGCCAGCCTCGGCTGTCTCCAGAGAAGCCCCTTCCCTTCACAGTGAGGACATCAGGCACAAAGTTTGGGTAACCATTGGTGGACAGACATTGAAGAAATGTTGGAAGCTCATGTCTATATTGGCTGTAGATGTTGTAAAGAAGAGCATGCCAGGTCCCTGGAGACTCTGGGAGGCTGTAGTGAGACACTGTAAGCTTCTTTCACCTCCAGCACCACCACTTCTTGGCTCTGGCGTCCTTGGCATCTTACTTATCCTGGAAGAAACTTGGTTTTCTTATCTCTGTAACAGAGTTAATAATGCCTATGTTGTAGGATTATTGTGCAGATGTGAAATCATTCATTCACTTAATTTACAAACATAATTCTTGAGTGTCAGTAGCATGCCACATGCTCCTAAGGTTGCTGTCTTCTTAGAGCCTGTAGTCTACTGAGGAGACAAATGGTATGCAAGCAAACAAATTAATAAATAAGATAAGCTTCTGCTGTACTAAATAGTAAGAAGACAGTGAACCAGCAGGGTGGAAGATGCCGCTTTTCTTTTTAATGAAGTAGTCATTGGTGAACCAGGATGTGCCTGGGCTGTGGATGGCTCCAATCAGTGTTGCTTCCCCAAGCTCCCTACAGGTTTGTCTGTGTGCACCCCAGGCAGAAGGCTCACAATCTTCCCTTCAGTCAGCCATGTTTCCTGGAGCTGCCCACCCTGTGCCGCTCGGCACATTAGTTGCCACACCCTTGCCCATATTGGATGTTGAATGTGCCATCCAATCTTCTGAGAAGGTTGTGAACAACTGAGTCATAGTTCAAATGTCAATTACGCAGTAGAAGTGACCCTCTGTCCTCAGGGCCATGGCCATAATTCCACCTGCAGCCTATTCCCTCCCTTCGCCTGAGCCTAATCCTTAGACAGAGATGCAGGGCCTGCCTTCTGTCTGGGAGCAGACTTTGTTCTTTAAAAAGCTCTCTTACCCCGAGCTTCTTGGTTTGCAGCCCTTTGTCAGCAGTTGCTCCTGGCTCTCGTGTAAGGAGGCTGAGGGCCTTTATGTTTCTATTAAGAGTAGGAAATAGTCTTGCCAAGTGACAAATGTCCATTGGGTGACATGAGAAAAATGGGCTTGTGCCAGGCCAGTCACATGTCTCTGGCCTCTAGATGTGGCTACTGAACCACCTTGCATTTACATGTAATTTTGATGTCAGTAATAATAGCCAGAATTTAGTGAGCCCTTACTCTGTGTTAGGAGCTACCTAAAGCCCCTTACTACATGGCTTATCTCATCTGATTGTTGCTGCGGATCTATGAAGTAAGCAGGATGGGTTAAATTCAAAAATCTCAGCGAATAAACTTTATCTTTTAAGGGCCTCAGTCTGAAAAAACAAAACCTGTGCAAAGTCACCTAAATATTTAGGACCAGACGTTTATCCCATAAATGCTAGGTCCATATATATCTTAGTCATAGCTATATTTTTAGTGCTGTGCTTACTATACACTAGGCCCTCAGTTAATATCTAATGAATGAATAAAGGAATGGATAAATGAAAATGAATGGGGCTAAAACTTAAATGATCTGCCTGCCTTTCAAGTCTTTTCCTCTAGCTATTTCAAAGACTAAATGAATAGCTATATTTAAAGTGTTTGTATGTGCCTGCTACATAAAATCGGCTAGGTCAGCTATAAGTAGTTAGCTATAATTTCAGAATTTATTAGTAAGCTTTTATGGAGAACATCTATAGAAATAATCATTGATCAGCTCAAAGAATAACTTCATAATGAAGTCTACATATGTCCACTGTTAGCAGATACAGTTCATGCTATTTTTATGTACTGTGTACAGGATGCCC